>CM076584.1:1072306949-1072474794 GCA_034641835.2 Pinus albicaulis
GATCACATGTACATATGGTTCGACAATTACTAATCCATTAAAGTGAGTAATAAAGTCCTATTAGCTTTAGTGTAACCCTCTTTCTCTTTCGAAACTATGGGTTACTTAGATTTACTATGGTAACAATTTTATTTTTAATCTATTTGAAGTACAAATAAACGATCAAGGTATTCTGTATCATTTTTATTTTAAATATATATTTTTTTTTCATTCAATAAAAAAAAGAGTTGGCTGGTAATAAAGTTGAGCCCTGAGTAGTTGGGACTGTTGCATTTGGGAAATATAGAGATGGGAAAGGGTTGGTTTTTCTTCCTCAATCCTATGGAGAGAAAAAGGGTCTTGTAATAAAGAAAAGAAAGAATTATATTGGAGGCAGGACGCTGCCTGTGAGAAATCCTACGCTGGATATGGAGAGCAAGTGGGGAAATCTCTATCTTACACCAGAGGCTAGACTGAATTCTTGTTGCCAGGGTGGAGATGTGTAGCAATTTTGTGAACTTCTTAGGATCCACAGCTCGGTGGGGAGAAATGGATGTGTTTTCCCTTCTCACGGTTGGGAGGTTTGACCAAGCTCAATAAGGCGGTAGACTTTTAAACACATAAAACATGTAAGTATAGATATGTAATCTATTACAAACTTATGTTGATATTTTACAATTGGAAAGGAAAAAATTATATAGTTTTATCTTTCTTATTAAAATGTTAAAGAACAGGATGTGAGGAAATCCCTCCAAATAACATGAGTATAGAATTCTTAATTTTAGAAATAAAAACATAATTTTTATTCCTGCATTAATTCATAAACCTAGCATGGAAAAGGTCTGGGTTGATTAAAATCAATATAGATGATCAAGATCTTGGGGGGATGCCCCTAAGATCTAAAAAAATGAAATTTATTTGGCAAGATCTAAAAAATTATAATGCAAAAAAAGGAGAGAACACATAGTAAATAAAACTACAAATTTTTTTTTTTAATTAAAACAGAGAAAAAATGTAGAAGCTACATTGCGGTGGACAACCTGTGCTTTTACAAAATGTGACCTGTTACTTATAGTTTTTTTTTGCAATACCACAGGTAAATTCCATGGGTGGGTAAATACCATGGATGGATATCATTTAGAATACCATGGGTAGATACCATGGGCAAAGGAATACCATGGGTGGATGCCACTTACAATACCATGGGTGGATAAATACCATTGGTGGATGAATATCATGGGTCGAAGTCATTTACAATACCATGGGTAAATTCCATGGGTGGATGTATAAAATTGGTGTATGAATACTTTGGTTCAATACCATTTTCCATTCGGATCATTCCTCCCTCCTTAAGAAGCAATGGTCCCCATTTCATGAAGTTCCCTCCTGAGAAGCCTTTGTTGAATATGAAGAGTCGTTGAAGAGAAGGGTTTTATGTGGTTAACCCGTAACCGTGATAAACGAATATACGAGGATATAAATACCCTATAATTATTGTGACCAACTATGATATTGACAGTGTGCGGCCTTGAAAATGGACTTCGATGAAGTATGGGTTTGTGGATGGCACATAACCATGACAAACAAAAATCAAAGGATAGAGATATTTATAATGCTTATGACCAACTGTGATGCTAACAGTGTGTGGCCTAGAAAATGGACTTCGATGTAGATGGGTTTGTGGATGACCCAGAACCATGAAAAACGAAAATACGAGGATAGAAATACCGTGTAATGCTTATGACCAAGTGTGATACTAACAGTGTGTGGCCTAGCAACTAGACTTCAATGAGAAGGATTTAGTGTCGTTGACCCATAATCGTGATCCTGATTATTGATGAAGTAATAGATTCCTACATAGCCTGGGGAGGGAGGGCACATCTTCAAATAACCCAAGACGAACGATGCTATGCTAAAACTAATGAATGTGAATTAGGTTCCTACTAAATTCGGGTGGGAGGGCACGTCTCCAAAGGGAACTTGCTTCAAATGTTTCTACAGATTTAAAATGTTCATAAATCTATCAATATAACTCAAATATTTATTATAACCTATTTTTGGAAATATAATGATCATTCTGCATCTTCCCATGTATTTGAAATCGCCATTGGGAGACTCTAGACTCTCAGATTTGCACTGAAATGGTCCCTCCATCGAAAAATTTGTGAAAAAATAATTAATTTTAAATCAACGGCAACTCCCTCTTCTGGACTCCGATTTGACTGATGTGTTTTTGAAATCGAGTGATTTTTCAAAGGGATATAATATATATAACCATTTATATGAAATTTCGCACTAAAAAATGCATAAAATGGCAGGAGAGCCTCCATCCAATAATTGTCGTCCGAAAAATTTCTACAACATTGTAGATTTTTTATCAGCGATATCTTCCTCATGCGGACTCCAATTTGACTTATGTTTTTTTTGAAATTGACTTTTTTTTTCAGGGAATATAGATCTACTATTATTTTCTAAAAAAATTTCACCAATAGTTTCAAAGATTCTCTACAAACTCGTCTCCCAAAAAAATTGAAAAAAAATGAAAAAATAAAAACAAAAATTCTTCCCGCTTTGTCCAAGAAAGTGCTCCGTGGAAGTTGTGAAAGTTGCATGGATTTTTCTCGATATGGCTGAAAAATATTGAAACTAAAATATTCTTCAAACCCTTTTATTATAATGGATTCGCAACCTAAATCGGATACCATTGATCCAGATCTTGTGGGGAGGCCCCCAAGATCCAAAAAAATGAAATGGATCATGCAAGATATGTGAAATTAGAATGCGACAAAAAATGAGAGAACACATATTAAATAAAACCAAAAAGATTTTTTTTATCAAAACAAACAATAACTATAGAAGCTACATTATGGTGGACAATCTGGCCTTTTAAAAAATGCGACTTGTTACTTATAGCTTTGTTCTGTTACAATATTACAAGTAAATTCAATGGGTGGATGGATAACATGGGTTGATGAATACCATGGGTGGATGCCATTTTCCATTTCGATCAATAGATAACCGTAATATGAAAACTTATCTGCTCTGCATGGTATTTAATAACTATCGAGGGGTTTTGACTAGCCAAGTAGCAACCAAGCATGTTTTTCTATTGCCAGTTCAAAAATAACACATTATGAATCATATATTAGAAAACAAGAATAATCAACTCTCTGAAAATTAGTTGGAATCGTGTACCACATCATGAACTATGTAATGAAACATTAATTTCAAACAACAAATTGTCTCTTGTATTAGGCACAAGAATAGTAAAAGGACAAACATGAACAAGGAATCTATACCATTCCTATCGACTGTGTCGATAACATGATAGGAAAAATCCTATAGTGAACCAAGAACCAGGGAACAATGCTCACGGTTTCAAAACGTATGAATAAATTGCAAAGATCAATGTGTATGAAACAAACATTACACATGCATTATTACTAACTGATAATTTAATATATACATATTCCATGTGGAGAGAGGTTCATGCTACAGTGCCTATTTACATGTTAATACCTACGAGTAGAGATTTCTACCATAGTCTCACAAATTTGTAACAATTTGAGAAGCATCATTATTATTAAATAGAAATAGAAGACAATTTCACACACACATATATAAAATATACAGACAAAAAAATACGATTTTAGAAATTCCAATATTATAGTGCATTGCTTGACCAAACCCTTACTGGGAAAAAAAAAGTAGAAGTAGAATGTCCTTTGTACATTTCTAATGGTGAGAAACCAGAGAATGACCTAAATTTAAGCTTCAAAAAAATATAAAAATAAATTTTAAACTCTGAATCATCCATTAATCTATGGATATAATTCTATTGCAAGTTGCTACAACAATTCATAAGCGGCACTCGGGCCATTTGGATCTTGAATTACAAGATCATTAAAGCAATAAATTTCCTTGCCGGAACAAGAGATGAACATTTCTATCCCAAAGAACCAAACCAACACCATTATTTCCAAGCCATATAATTTGTGACAGAAACTTGCAAAAACAAAGAACAACTTGGTATGCAGAGAATAGGAAAAAACACAAATTTGGTTTGAGAAGAAAAAGAGGGGTATCAAGCCTCTTACCTGTGTTGTGGCCGACAAAAACTCCACCAAAATGTTGAGGGAAGGTCTACGAAAACTATTGGGAAGAAACTACTAGGGAATAGACCCGTAATCTCAGTGGCGAGTGAACAAGAAAAAATAGAGCAAAAATTATTAATATAATTGTTAGGATATTTTGACACATAGGAAATAGTTAAGAATAACTTAGTCTACTGTAGAGTTAGGTAAAGTGTCTTTCTTTACTATGTAAATTTGTAACTTATAATCCGATGGTCACGATTTATAGTGATCCAATGGTTCACTCTCTCCTCAGTATTAACGACACTTGATTCGTGGCTTAACACCCAATTGGTCCATGATCTCTATTTAAAGAGCATGAAGGGTCATTTTTCCGGTAACCGTTTATGAGAGAAACATATGTAACTTTTCTTTTTATATTAATAAATTCCCTGAAGTGGCCGCGTTGGCTCAGGCCATGGATAGTTTCCCTCTTCAAGGGTTTAACCACGTGATAATGCTGGTGTACTAATTTGTGATCTGTTTATGAACAGTGACCTTTCGTTTTCGATCTACGGAACTTAACCTGTAAATTCCTACATGGTATCAGAGCTATTTTGAGGGTCGCATTCGTTGTTGGTCCAAACCTGAAGCCAGTTTGACTACATGTGATTTTCGTTTTCTAGATCTGCTATTTATGAACTTTTTCGGCCCTAGATAATTTCTTTGTTGTGTCCAGAGAATCTATTACAGTGAGGAATGCCTTTCGTTGCATGCAAAAAATTTTCCGGTTACCCAAGTTATGTCAGTTTAGATCTAGAGGTATAAAGTATCTCTTTTGCAGTTATATTTGTTAATAGTTATGCTTATTTCGGTTCCCTATATTTATTTCGGTTTTAGGTTTTATTTATTTGCGGAATCTATACCCTCTTCTCTATGTATGCCCTTTGCACTGCGCTATGTGTGATCTCGGCAAATCAGAAACATGAAGAGGGGATTCTTTTGCTACGTATTCTCTATCCCCGCGTCTTTGTGGGATCTCAGGAAATAAAAAATAGTAAAAAAATAGATAGTTGCCAGTAAGGCTAACCGAAAATATAATGTTCTGTCGTAAGGGTTGGTTTTTTTTTTTTTTTGCTTGGATTTTGTGAAGGAAAAATCATGCACACTAAAGACTAACCCAAAAAAAAAACCCTTCATTCTTTCAAACAATTACAGAATCATTTTACTATCTCACTTCGTGAGAATTTAAATTATGAGAATAGAGGCCTTGGGTTCAAGTCTCTTTCTTAAGCTTCTTTTGTAAAACATTTTTTGTTAGAGGGGGGGGGGGTGGGGGATTCTTTTTAAAGTTGAACTTCATCATCAAATTTCAAACCGTTCCTATAACTATTCAACACCTACAACTCGGTTTTTTCAAAAAGCATAACCTCTTCATCCGGAAGCTATTTTCCCAGCCATTTTTTTTTTTAATTAGCCTAATGTTTTGAGATCTTTCCATTGGAGTAGTTAGTTTTCTCTTTCCATTTTATAATATATTTAGGCCGAGGGTCATTTGTTTTTACGGTTCATATGCTATTTAATTTCCTTTGTCGAGGTAGACTATCTCACTCCTCTGTTTCTATATTTATACGAGTTAGTATGAATTTTCAGATTATTGACTCAGTTGTCTTCAAATTTATCTTTCCCCGTTTCATTTTAGCCTCAAACCCGTAGATAAAGTTAGTAATTTAGTCTTCACAAGGTTCAACTAATGTTCATAGCCTACTAGTTTTAAGGATTGTACATCAACCAATATGTTTAATATAGACTCATTCTCAATGCATGCACATCTTTTGAGCATAACATGTAATATATTCCCGCCTCACACGTTGATGGCGAGGACGTCAAACAGTTCAACTCTTCTTCAACTCTGATGGAAGGAAATTTCCATCAGATTTTAGGATATGTAAACTGATAGAAGGATTAGTGTTTTTGAATGGATGTATAGATTAATTGATTTAAATTCAGGTTTAAAAAAAAAAATTATTACATTTTTTAAAAATATCTAGAAATTTGATAATCAAAAAAATATCAAATAACTAATTTGTCACTGATCAAATTCTAAAATATTCTAGAAATCTACTATCTACTAACATTCAATATCTACAAACATTCAATAGTGGAGGAAATATATATAGATTGTCTCTATATCTCTAAGAAGTCAATGGGTCCTTTCATTTTCACTACATAGTCATTCATTTAACTCACCTACACCATCTCCAGAAATGGCCTGCTTACAATTTCTCCTAGCCTACTTAAAATTTCTCTTAAGGGAGTTGATGTTGGATGAACAAGGCAGTAGGCAGCTCATAGTTACCTAAGTTGGGGTAAATAATGGCAAAGTATTCAGAAAGGTTTATTATCGTTTATTATCATTTTCAACAAGTATTCGGAAAGGTTTTTCCACAGGTTATGATGGCAAGGGCTTCTATTTATTAAATGACAATGGGTTAGCACCTATACAATCCGTGATTGATTGAGTAAGCACCCGCCCCAATTATTATTTGGATGTGAGCTGAAAAGAAATCAAATTCCTCGCACTGACGGTACCTCTCGCCTACCCCTTCTCTTGTGGAAGTAGTCCGTGAGGCAAGAAGGACGAGAGTTCACAATTACAGCGAATGGTTTTGTATGGCAGTAGACCTGTCGGCATGTTACAGACTGGAACTAGTATGAATGACCCCCTCGATTTAAAACCTTCCAGTTGCTTATTTTGGAACTGGTTGGAGTATTTGCAGCTGGTGAGAATAGAAATGGCAACCAAAATTTTTGGAGTTAATTTTTAGATTTTGTACTTGCTTGAATTCAAGAGTTTCAAGAGTTGGCATACAATGCAGCAATACATTAATAAAACGATAGTTCCAGAAATATTAACCAAAATCAATAACATAAGTAATTAATTGTATACCATATTTTTAATATAAATAGATATAAATATAATTTTAACAATCAGGTTAGAATAGCATTGTCAAATACTTCTTTGCAAGCAAATTAAGGACATTTTATTGCGCCGAGAGGCGCATTCTACAGCCTAGTATGACCCCGATGTGTAAGTATGTCGGAAGCCAAAAAAATTGTCGGCTTGAACAATAACTTACATAACCATATAAATAAACAATTAAAAATTTATTAAAAATGAATTTAAACGATATAAACTTAAAATATGAAGAGTTTACTAACACTCAAAAAAGAGATATGATAAATAAATAATATATGGTAAATACGTAAAAATATAAATAAACCATAGGTATGGTAAATAAATAAAACCTCTTTTTATATTACTCAGGAGGTGTGGTAAATAAATATAAATATAAATAAACTAGAGGTATGGTAAATAAATAAAAACGATTTTTATATTTACTCAATAAACCACTTTATATTTACAAAAACTCAAAAACAGGTTTTATTTAGGTGAAGCCTATGGGACAAATTATTAATAATACCATGGGAAAATACCATGGGCCAAATAATATGTTTATAAAATAGGTATGGTGAATAAGTAAATATAAAAGAGGCATAAAGAGATAAGATAAATAAAAAAATATATATCAAATACGATTAGAAATCAAGATCTAATTATATATGAAGTATAAGGGTCAAATACCATGGACCAAATTATTATTAATACCATGCCAAAAAAAACATTATTAACCCTAACATTAATATTAAAATATTAATATTATTAAATTTAATATGTTTAGATTAATGCAATATTAAATTTGTTATATTGTAATATATATTAATATATCATGATATATGATAGAGGTGGAGAAATAGGGGGAGTGAGAAGGGAGATATGGAGATAAATTGAAGGAGAAGGGAGAAGAGGAATGAAGAGAGAGAGAGAGTGAGAAGAGTGAGACAGTGAGAGAAGGGTAAGAGAGGGAGAGGGATACATAAAGATGGAGGTGGGAGAGAGATAAGGAGAGAGGGAGGGAGAAGGTGAGAGGATTGGAGGGTAAAGAGTGAGAGAGAGAGATAAAGAAGGGGGAAGGGAGAGGGAGGTAGGAGAGAAAGGGATAGAGAGAAAGGATGAGAGGAGGAGGAGAGGAGGAGGGATAAAGAGATGGAGCCCGAGGCGGAGCGAGGAAAGGAAGAAGAAATACATAGAGAGGGAGTGACAAGGGAGATATGGAGAGAGAGTGTGTATGCTTATGGGTGGGATAAAGATACATAGGAGTGATGGAGACAAGGGGGGAGAGAAGGAGAAAGGAGGCGTGATGGAGACAAGGGGGGAGAGAAGGATAAAGGGATAGAAATAGTAAGATAGTTGGAGAGTGAGATAGAGTGATGGGGGAAGAGAGAGGATTGGAGGATAGAGAGAGAGAGAAAGAAAGAGAGCTGGGGGGTCAAATAGAAGGAGGTGAGAGAGGAATGATGAGAGAGAGGAAGAGAGTGATGGGGGGAGAGAGGATTGTAGGAGAGAGAGAGAGAGAGAGAGATGGGGGAAGATAAAGGGAGGTAGGAGATAAAGGGAGAGAGAGGAAGGAAAAGGGAGGGGACTTGAAAGAGAGGAGGAGAGAGGGAGGGATAGAAATATGGATTTGGAGGGGGAGAGAGGGAGGGATTGAGAGATGGAGAGAGAGAGAGATGGGGGAAGAGAAAGGGAGGTAGGAGAGAAAGGGAGAGAGAGGAAGGAAAGGAGAGGGGACTTGAAAGAGAGAAGGAGAGAGGGGAGGAGAGAGGGAGGGATAGAAATATGGATTTGGAGGGGGAGAGAAGGAGGGATTGAGAGATGGAGCTGGATGAGGAGAGAGGGAGGGAAGAATAAATACATAGAGAGTGAGTAGTGGAGAGAGAGGGGGAGTGATAAGGGAGAGATGAAGAGGGAGTGTGTATGTTTTTGGGTGAGATAAAGAGACAAATAAGGAGATATGGAGAGAAGTGGGGAGAGAAGGAGAGAGAGAGGAATATGGTAACAAAGTTGGAAGGTGAAGATAGAGAGAGAGAGAGGAGGGGGGGGAGAGAGAAAGGAAGAAAGAGGGTGAAGAGAGGTAGGGAAAGAGATATGAAGATGGAGAGGGAGAGAGGGGGAGGTAAGAATAAAGACATAGAGGGTGAAAGGTGGAGAGAGAGAGAGAGAGTGGGAGTGATAAAGAATATGGAGAGAGAGGGAGAAAGGGTAGAAGGAAGGAAGAGAGATAGAAGCAAGAGAGAGAGAAAGAGAGGAGGAGGAGGAGGGAGTGATAGATAGATAGATAGATAGACATATTGGAGAAAGAGAGCTTATGTTTTGGAGTTGATATAGAGAGATAGAGTGAGATATAGATATAGATGGAAGGTGAAGAGAAAAAAAGATAGATGGAGAGGACGGAGGGACAAGGAAATTGATAGATATGGAGTGAGAGAGAGTGTGTGTATGGTGGGGTGAGATAAAGAGAAAAAGAATGAGATATGGATGGATATATAGATATATATGGGGGAGATAAGGAAGAAGGTTTCTTGCAGTAGATGCATTGATTTCAGTGTAGATGGTGATTTCTAATCCTATTTGATTTCTTGCACTAGATGAATTGATTTTGGTGTAGATGTTGATTTCTAATGATATTTGATTACTTACACTAGATGGATTGATTTTAATGTAGATGATTTCTAATCCTATTTGATTGCTTGCTCTAAATGCATTAATTTCAGTGTAGTTGATGATTTCTAATCCTATTTGATTCATTTCACTAGATGCATTAATTTTAATGTAGATTTTGATTTTTGGTTATATTTGATTTCTTTCACTAGATGAATTGATTTCAATGTAGATTATTTTTAATCTTATTTGATTGCTTGCACTGAATGGATTGTTTTCAATGTAGATGGTGATTTCTAATCCTATTTGATTGCTTTCACTAAATGCCTTGATTTCAGTGTAGATGTTGATTTCTGATCTTATTTGATTGCTTGCATTAGATGCATTAGTTTCAATGTAGATGTTGATTTATAATTACATCTGATTTCTTGCATTGAATGCATTGATTTAAATGTAGATGATTTATAATCCTATTTGATTCCTTGCACTAAATGCATTTATTTCAGTGTAAATGGTGATTTCTAATCCTATTTGATTGCATGCACTAGATGCATTGATTTCAGTGTAGATGTTGGCTTTAAATCCTATTTTCCTACTTGCACTAGACTCATTTATTTGAGTGTAGATGTTGATTTCTAATCATATTTCATTAATTGCATTATATGCATTGATTTTAGTGTAGATGTTGTTTTCTATTATTATTTGATTTCTTGCATTAGTTGCATTGATTTCAGTGTATATGTTGATTTCTAATTTGATGTATGATGGTACATTAATTTTAAAGTCATTGGATTAATAGTGTGTGTGCAATGATTTCAGTGTAAGAACAAAAAATTATTGACAATGTACATTGATTTTTGTGTTATAATAATTCAACCTATTAATATTTGAGAGCAAGAGAGAGAAGGTATGATGTTTACTACAATAGCTCGAGCTAAATATTTAAATGGTTTACGATTCCAACTGTCCTTTTCAAATAATCAATATGAAAATATGACAAAACTAACATGGGTGAAAATAAGAATAGTAGAAGAAAATAGTTTGAAATCGATCACAATGAAGACTTTGTAATTGACTACATTCTTATTATTCACAGTTTCTATCATTCAATATTATTACATTGTCACTTTGTGTTCAAAATTTTATTTCATCATTAAAGTTATCTTACAATATTTATCATCTCAACAAACTGAGGTAACTAATCAAATTTAAAATTAAAATGACTCAATGAATCTTAGACATATTTAACATATTTAAAATGGTTATGTTAATATTAGATGTATTTACATAGTATTGATAAAATTAAGCATATGTTCCTCATATTATCGATAGATTTTCCTTGGTCGCACACGACTGAAACCAACCTAGATCCATCTTAACTCTGGATCTATGAAGCACCGAGAGGGATCAAATCTCTCGAGGTGAAAACCTTTCCTCAAGTTTTGCACTCAAAAAGAGGTTTTCACCTCGAGAGATTTGATCTCTCTCGGCGCTTGATAGATCCGAAGTTAAGATGGATCTAGGCTAGTATATTGAACATTGATTTGGTTTTCTATAAATAAAAAATATCAATACAGTGGTTTCATATTTATTTATTTTTATTTTAAAATTAAAGAATTATTATCTTATATATTATATAGTTTATTTTCTATTTTATTATAATTTTTTTATTGCGCCGAGAGGCGCATTCTAGAATTTATTTTCTATTTTATTGCGCCGAGAGGCGCATTCTACAGCCCAGTATGACCCCGATGTGTAAGTATGTCGGCGCTTGATAGATCCAGAGTTAAGATGGATCTAGGCTGGTATATTGAACATTGATTTGGTTTTCTAGAAATAAAAAATATCAATACAGTGGTTTCATATTTATTTATTTTTATTTTAAAATTAAAGAATTATTTTTTTATATATTATATAATTTATTTTCTATTTTATTATAATTTTTTTATTGCGTCGAGAGGCGCATTATATAATTTATTTTCTATTTTATTGTGCCGAGAGGCGCATTATACAACCCAGTATGACCCCGATGTGTAAGTATGTCGGAAGCCAAAAAAAATTGTCGGCTTGAACAATAACTTACATAAACATATAAATGAACAATTAAAAATTTATTAAAAATGAATTTAAACGATATAAACTTAAAATATGAAGAGTTTACTAACACTCAAAAAAGAGATACGATAAATAAATAATATATGGTAAATACGTAAAAATATAAATAAACCATAGGTATGGTAAATAAATAAAACCTCGAGAGATTTGATCCATCTCGGCGCTTGATAGATCCGGAGTTAAGATGGATCTAGGCTGGTATATTGAACATTGATTTGGTTTTCTATAAATAAAAAATATCAATACAGTGGTTTCATATTTATTTATTTTTATTTTAAAATTAAAGAATTATTATTTTATATATTATATAATTTATTTTCTATTTTATTATAATTTTTTATTGCGCCGAGAGACGCATTCTACAGCCCACTATGACCCCGATGTGTAAGTATGTCGGAAGCCAAAAAAAATTGTCGGCTTAACAATAACTTACATAAACATATAAATGAACAATTAAAAATTTATTAAAAATGAATTTAAACGATATAAAATTAAAATATAAAGAGTTTACTAACACTCAAAAAAGAGATATGATAAATAAATAATAAATGGTAAATACGTAAAAATATAAATAAACCATAGGTATGGTAAATAAATAAAACCTCTTTTTATATTAATCAGGAGGTGTGGTAAATAAATATAAATATAAATAAACTAGAGGTATGGTAAATAAATAAAAACGATTTTTATATTTACTCAATAAACCACTTTATATTTACAAAAACTCAAAAACAGGTTTTATTTAGGTGAAGCCTATGGGACAAATTATTATTAATACCATGGGCCAAATATCATGGGACACATTATTAATAATACCATGGGCAAATACCATGGGCCAAATAATATGTTTATAAAATAGGTATGGTAAATAAGTAAATATAAAAGAGGTATAAAGAGATAAGATAAATAAAAATATATATATCAAATACTATTAGAAATCAAGATCTAATTATATATGAAGTATAAGGGTCAAATACCATGGAACAAATTATTATTAATACCATGCCAAAAAAAACATTATTAACCCTAACATTAATATTAAAATATTAATATTATTAAATTTAATATGTTTAGATTAATGCAATATTAAATTTGTTATATTGTAATAGATATTAATATATCATGATATATGATAGAGGTGGAGAAATAGGGGGAGTGAGAAGGGATATATGGAGATAAATTGAAGTAGAAGGGAGAAGAGGAATGAAGAGAGAGAGAGAGTGAGAAGAGTGAGACAGTGAGAGAAGGGTAAGAGAGGGAGAGGGAGACATAAATATGGAGGTGGGAGAGAGATAAGGAGAGAGGGAAGGAGAAGGTGAGAGGATTGGAGGGTAAAGAGTGAGAGAGAGAGAGAAAGAAGGGGGAAGGGAGAGGGAGGTAGGAGAGAAAGGGAGAGAGAGAAAGGCTGAGAGGAGGAGGAGAGAAGGAGGGATAAAGAGATGGAGCCCGAGGTAGAGCGAGGAAAGGAAGAAGAAATACATAGAGAGGGAGTGACAAGGGAGAGATGGAGAGAGACTGTGTATGCTTATGGGTGGGATAAAGATACATAGGAGTGATGGAGACAAGGGGGGAGAGAAGGAGAAAGGAGGCGTGATGGAGACAAGGGGGGAGAGAAGGATAAAGGGATAGAAATAGTAAGATAGTTGGAGAATGAGATAAAGTTATGGGGGAAGAGAGAGGATTGGAGGACAGAGAGAGAGAGAAAGAAAGAGAGCTGGGGGGTCAAATAGAAGGAGGTGAGAGAGGAATGATGAGAGAGAGGAAGAGAGTGATGGGGGAAGAGAGGATTGTAGGGGAAAGAGAGAGAGAGAGAGAGATGGGGGAAGATAAAAGGAGGTAGGAGATATAGGGAGAGAGAGGAAGGAAAAGAGAGGGGACTTGAAAGAGAGGAGGAGAGAGGGGAGGAGAGAGGGAGGGATAGAAATATCGATTTGGAGGGGGAGAGAGGGAGGGATTGAGAGATGGAGAGAGAGAGATATGGGGGAAGAGAAAGGGAGGTAGGAGAGAAAGGGAGAGAGAGGGAGGAAAGGAGAGGGGACTTGAAAGAGAGGAGGAGAGAGGGGAGGAGAGAGGGAGGGATAGAAATATGGATTTGGAGGGGGAGAGAGGGAGGGATTGAGAGATGGAGCTGGATGAGGAGAGAGGGAGGGAAGAATAAATACATAGAGTGTGAGTAGTGGAGAGAGAGGGGGAGTGATAAGGGAGAGATGAAGAGGGAGTGTGTATGTTTTGGGGTGAGATAAAGAGACAAATAAGGAGATATGGAGAGAAGTGGGGAGAGAAGGAGAGAGAGAGGCATATGGTAACAAAGTTGGAAGGTGACGATAGAGAGAGAGAGGGTGGGTGAGAGAAAGGAAGAGAGAGAGTGAAGAGAGGTAGGGAAAGAGATACGAAGATGGAGAAGGAGAGAGGGGGAGGTAAGAATAAAGACATAGAGGGTGAAAGGTGGAGAGAGAGAGAGGGAGTGATGAAGAAGATGGAGAGAGAGGGAGAAGGGTAGCAGGAAGGAAGAGAGATAGAAGCAAGAGAGAGAGGGAGAGGGAGAGAGAGAGGAGGAGGAGGGAGTGATAGATAGATAGATAGATTGGAGAAAGAGAGTTTATGTTTTGGAGTTGATATAGAGAGATAGAGTGAGATATAGATA
The DNA here is from genome assembly GCA_034641835.2 of Pinus albicaulis. NCBI lineage: Eukaryota > Viridiplantae > Streptophyta > Pinopsida > Pinales > Pinaceae > Pinus > Pinus albicaulis. The sequence continues at coordinate 1,072,321,324 of CM076584.1, forward strand.
TAGATGTAAGGTGAAGAGAAAAAAAGATAGATGGAGAGAAGGAGGGAGGGACAAGGAAATTGATAGATATGGAATGAGAGAGAGTGTGTGTATGGTGGGGTGAGATAAAGAGAAAAAGAAAGAGATATGGATGGATATATAGATATATATGGGGGAGATAGGGAAGAAGGTTTCATGCAATATATGCATTGATTTCAGTGTAGATGGTGATTTCTAATCCTATTTGATTTCTTTCACAGATGAATTGATTTTGGTGTAGATGTTGATTTCTAATGATATTTGATTACTTACACTAGATGGATTGATTTTAATGTAGATGATTTCTAATCCTATTTGATTGCTTGCACTAAATGCATTAATTTCAGTGTAGATGATGATTTCTAATCCTATTTGATTCATTTCACTAGATGCATTAATTTTAATGTAGATTTTGATTTTTGGTTATATTTGATTTCTTTCACTAGATGAATTGATTTCAATGTAGATTATTTTTAATCTTATTTGATTGCTTGCACTGAATGGATTGATTTCAATGTAGATGGTGATTTCTAATCCTATTTGATTGCTTTCACTAAATGCCTTGATTTCAGTGTAGATGGTGATTTCTGATCTTATTTGATTGCTTGCATTAGATGCATTAATTTCAATGTAGATGTTGATTTATAATTATATCTGATTTCTTGCACTGAATGCATTGATTTAAATGTAGATGATTTATAATCCTATTTGATTCCTTGCACTAAATGCATTTATTTCAGTGTAGATGGTGATTTCTAATCCTATTTGATTGCATGCACTAGATGCATTGATTTCAGTGTAGATGTTGGCTTTAAATGCTATTTTCCTACTTTCACTAGACTCATTTATTTGAGTGTAGATGTTGATTTCTAATCATATTTCATTACTTGCATTATATGCATTGATTTTAGTGTAGATGTTGTTTTCTATTATTATTTGATTCCTTGCATTAGTTGCATTGATTTTAGTGTATATGTTGATTTCTAATTTGATGTATGATGGCACATTAATTTTAAAGTCATTGGATTACTAGTGTGTGTGCAATGATTTTAGTGTAAGCACAAAAAATTATTGACAATTTACATTGATTTTTGCATTATAGTATTTCAACCTATTAATATTGGAGAGCAAGAGAGACAAGGTATGATGTTTACTACAATAGCTCAAGCTAAATATTTAAATGGTTTACGATTCCAACTGTCCTTTTCAAATAATCAATATGAAAATATGACAAAACTAACATGGGTGAAAATAAGAATAGTAGAAGAAAATAGTTTGAAATTGATCACAATGAAGACTATTTGTAATTGACTACATTCTTATTATTCATAGTTTCTATCATTCAATATTATTACATTGTCACTTTGAATTCAAAATTTTATTTCATCATTAAAGTTATTTTACAATATTTATCATCTCAGCAAACTGAGGTAAGTAATGAAATTTAAAAATAAAATGACTCAATAAATCTCAGACATATTTAACATATTTAAAATGGTTATGTTAATATTAGATGTATTTACATATTATTGATAAAATTAAGCATATGTTCCTCATATTATCGATAGATTTTCCTTGGTCGCACACGACTGAAACCAGCCTAGATCCATCTTAACTCCGAATCTATCAAGCACCGAGAGGGATCAAATCTCTCGAGGTGAAAACCTTTCCTCAAGTTTTGCACTCAAAAAGAAGTTTTCACCTCGAGAGATTTGATCCCATCTTAACTCCGGATCTATCAAGCACCGAGAGGGATCAAATCTCTCGAGGTGAAAACCTTTCCTCAAGTTTTGCACTCAAAAAGAGGTTTTCACCTCAAGAGATTTGATCCCTCTCGGCGCTTGATAGATCCGGAGTTAAGATGGATCTAGGCTGGTATATTGAACATTGATTTGGTTTTCTATAAATAAAAAATATCAATACATTGGTTTCATATTTATTTATTTTTATTTTAAAATTAAAGAATTATTATTTTATAAATTATATAATTTATTTTCTATTTTATTATAATTTTTTTTTAAATGATTTTTAAATAGTGACACTAGTAATTTTGAGTTAATGTTTGGAACATGAAAACAATGTTATTATTATTTTACGACAACCATAATTTTGATTTTTGATATTCATGTGGAATATAACCTATTTAAAGGGGAGAAATTAGAGTAAATCTATTCTATCTTCAGATCTATCAAGGTCCAAGAAGGATCAAATCTCTTTTGATTAATATTTTTGTATAATATATAATTAAAACTAACAAATCAATCTCATTTTTAAGCTTCTATTTAGAGATTTTCTTTTTATTGTTTCTTTATATTACTCTATTTTATTTCAAATTTATTTACCTAATAATAAAAACATCAACTAGAAAAAAATATTTAATATCATTTGTTAATGCTTCAATGCATTTAGGGAGAGATATTCTCACATAACATTGCATTAAAGGAAAAAAAAAAAGTCATTCAAAATTTTAAAAATACTAATTTCAAACATAAACATAACGCTTCAATGTTCAAGATAAATTACATAAATACATCAAATTTATATATAGAGATAAAATAATTGATAATTCAAAATATATATATAATTTCATTTCTAAGTGTTTTATACTTTTTAATACGAGAAATATCTAAAATGGCATCTAACATAATATTCATTTTACAACACACTAGCGGAAATGTTAAATTCATTCCATCATGAACATAGAATTGACATTAGTGTTTAAAAAAAATTAATAACATAAAATATTCTAGTGTCAAATTTATATATAGAGAAATAAATAATTTGAATGTAAAAAAAAATGTTATATTTTTACTTTCGTTCTACTATTTCAATTTCCGTATTAAGTAATATAAATTTATATTGATGGTGATGATGATGATGGTTAACGTCCACTAAGACCAAACTTTGGTATATCGGACCTATAATTTTCTTAGTTCTTAATTGACTGACTTCTCATCTTTCTTGGCGAGATTGGTGTTGTAGCTTTCTTTTTCTTCTATGTGGTCTTCCAACTTCCTTTATCTTGCAACTCCTTCATCTATTCTGATTCTTGGGACACTGGTGTCTTATCTTCGTGATCTGGGAGATCTGCTTTGCTCCTAAATGAAGATTTCTTTTTCGTGGTATTCGAACCCTCATAATTGTTGATGCTTGAGGGGCTCTCGAGTTCGTTTTTTTGTTGTTGGACGTGGCTTTCCCCCTACTTGTCTTGAGGGTTGTTTCTTACTTGCCTGATTTCTTGCGATTCAGATTTTTCTGGAGAGTATTCTTCCTTGATGAAAATGTAATGTTCCTTTTGTGCTCCTTCTCACCATGTAGATCTATGGTGATTCTTTCTAGTAGAATTTTTCTCGAAGAATTTTTGGCAATTTTTGACTAGATGGCCTGTCTCAAAGTAGGATCAACATCTGAAGAGGACACTTTCATAGTCAAATTTATGGTTGCATACATAGTATTTTCTTTTTAGGATTATTTCAACTGGGAAACCGACGTTGAATTCCATTTCTACACAGATGCGTCTATAGGTGGTTCTGACATATTCCTCTGTTTCTAGGCACCTGCAGTTAAATTTCCCAATTGCATTTCCAATGTCTTTTAGCGAGGAGAGATTCTAGAGATGCAAAGGTAGGTTTGGCTATCTGGACCAAACTGGTGCTGAATTTATGACTCTTATTGAGGGATTGAATGATGGGTTCCATGGCTTCATGAATAAGCCCGAGTTTTCCCAAAACCAAGGGCTGAAATCTAAAATGCATTGTCTGCTTTCGCATTTTTCAAAATCTACTATAAAGAGACCCTTAGCACAAGGGTAGATATTAATTTCATCATAAATGAGAGGCTTCCATACCTTCGATATCCAACTGTGAAAAGCTCTCAGCCGCGGCCAAAAGCCATTAAACTAGTAGATTAAGGCACTTTCATAAAACTTTAAGCCCTCATCTAGTGAGGCCTTGACCACCTGCACAGTGGGAGATGAGGCTTCAAAAACAATATGGGAAGGAGCTCGAATCTCAGAGGTGGATGGAACTGGGCCAACAATTATCTTTGTGAAGCTGGGAGCCATACTGCGGAAGATATTCTATCGAACCCTGCCGAAAAGATAAACAAACACTTCTATTTATTCCTTCAAGAGTTTCACTGCAACAGATCGAGACTATTATAAAGAGGACCCTCGCACTTCTTCAGTAAACCTTGTTAGTGGACTTCGCATTGGGCCAAGTTTGAAACATAAGATTGATTATAGTGATATTTACTTCCCGACCATGACAGGAATCAAATCTGAAGAACCTGGAGAGTTGAGGTTGAATACTGAGAAGAAACTTCGAACTGAGAGGATATAATATTTATCATGAAGAAAGCCCCGTGTTTGAAATCCTGCGTAATTCCACACCATGAACCTGTGCATCAACAAGGACAAAATGTTGGAGTTAATGACCGAGAGCCACAAAGCCGAAGTCGACAGTCGCAGAACCACTGGAGAGCTACGAAGTAATGAAAACTGGAGAGCTGCAAAGCCGAAGTCGACAGCCACAGAGCCGCTGGAGAGCCGCAGAGTTACTACTCAAAAGATTTTGTAAAAGGATTCTATAACAATCCCTGAACCTATGCGTCAACAAGGACAGAATGCTGGAGTTAACGACCGAGATCCGCAGAGCCGAAGATGACAACTGCAAAGTCGTTGATTAGAAATTGAATGTAAAAAAAGTCTAATATTTTTACTTTGGCATTATGAGTTACTAGTGTAATTCTCCTATTTTTCAATGTTTACTTTCAATAAAATATTTGAACATCCTTATTAACTAATATTTCAATATCAACTTCATATATACATATGCGAAGAGAAATAAAAAAATATATATTTTAATGCTAGCCCTAAATAAAATATTCCAACGCCAACATCCAATACTTAATATATAGTTGACATATACTATATTAAAATTATATATATGTGTGTGTGTGTGTGAAATTATTATTACTATCAGTTTTTAAGTTTTTTAATTCCCAATACTATGAGAATGTATTTACAAATATCTACTATCTATAAATCAATTAAAAGTAAAAATTTCTTATGGTTAAAACATTTTATTCTAGTGTGTTTATGAAAAGAAAAGAAATATCTAATTATTTATATATCAATATTAGCTCGAATCTATATTAGTTTAATAAATAAATACTAATAATTATATAACTACTTTATAAAAAATGGATAAAAGGTACAATAACATGTTATAACATTTTCTCAATATTTCCCCTTCTCCATACTTTCATAGCATGGAGTAATATGAAGGTATGGGTGGGTCAAACTTATAAATATATTATTATAAAATATCACTAATATTTCCATCTTATTCTTATCTTTATAAAAAAATTTAAATTATAAATATTAAATTTTTAAATTTGTAAACTAAGTTTATGTAACCATTTAAAATTACAAATTCATATAAGTCATTATTGTGCACTAAATCCATTCCAATTTAACTTTGGATTTACTTAGTCTTCATAGGAATCAAATATCTCTTGATGCTTTCTAAATCTAAATTTAAGATAAATCTTTGTTGTTATACATTGGAACACTTGTTATCATTATAGCATTAACATGCATATAAAGAAGTTGTAGTGTAACAAATGTCTGCAACGTAATATGGTAAAGAGGTTGATAAAGATGTTGTAGTGATACAATACATGAAAAAAATGTCTTCAAAAGAAAAATCATCAAGTCCATTTCACATTAAAATAAATTTAAATTATAATAACTTACTCTAACCATCACATTTCTAAACATATAATTAAAAATCATTTAAAGGGTCTATTTAATTCTAAAAAATTTAAGCTATAAATTCACATCCATTTTCTGATATAGATTAACATAAAAATTAATATTCAAACTCGTTATATTTCATAAATTTAATTAATAAATATATAGAAACTTAATATTTGAAATAATCATATTATGCGTGTATCAAATTTTTAATAAATTTAGTGATAGATTAAGAGGAAACTCGTGTTATGAAGTATTATGTAAAGCAAGAAATTCAAATCCCGAAACCTTAAAACCAACGAAAAAAATTGAAAATTAAAATATTTTTATATATAAATGTGAAATTTACATAAATATATATAATATTATTATAAATCAGCATAATAATTAAATATTTCCAAAAACAAATATTTTTGCAATTTTTACATAAAAAATAAATTTTAAAATATTTTATCATTCATAATAAATTTTGAATTAAAATAATCTATATTGATTAGATATTACCATGCAATAATAAAAATAGTATTTAAAAATATAAATGGCAAATAATAATACATCATATGAAAAAAATAAAACATTATATTATAGATTAACTTATTTATGTAATTATAAGTATAAAGTAAATGAGCATATATATATATATAAACAATAAAGGAGATGGGGTAGATTGCGAAAAGTTGTTTTGTTAAATCACTAGATGGTATAAAGCTCACTCAGATACGATCCCCACGTAATTATGCGAGTCATTTGAAAACTCACATATCATTATATTTCAAAGTGTATATAATATAGTAAATAAATTTTATGATTAAGATTATATTATGTATTTATTATTAAATTATTTATTTTTATAAAACATATATTAATATTTATATCTAATTAAATAAGTTTAAAATTATTTAATAAAAAAAATATATTTTATATTATATATATTGATAAAACATAGAAATTTTGAATTGTGTTAAAGTGAATTTTTGAAAAGTCTTTCAGTGTGTAGAATTTTGTAAGGGATTCATTTTTCGATCTAATTTGTCTAGAATTCTGTAGGGATTCATTGAAATCACAAGTTTGATGGGCAAACTCTACAATTAAATTTCCTTTAGAGTATTTGAAGTTGTAAAATTCATAGATGTAAAAAAAAAAAAAAAAAATCAGTTTAAAAAACACAAATCAAAATTTCATCACTTGAAAACAACACATAAATTTTTATTTTTATTTTGCATTTTCAAAAAATCTTATTTAAAATTTTGAAAATAAACCAATTATTTAAAAATTTAATTACTTAATCTATTGCTATATATATTAACGTCCATAGTATTTATAAAAAAAATACGAGTTTGAAAACTTAATTTCGTAAAATCTTATGAATCCCTTCAATAAGGCAGGTACTATAGTAAGTAATCGAAATGCCTCATTCATATCATTCCTTACATGTAACTCAAGACATCAAAAGAGATCAAACCTACGTTTTAAGACAAAGTCATTACGAAATCTAAGTTTTAATACAAGTGACTTTGGTCCACCCTATAAGTGATTGGCACTACTTTATACTACTTCCTCTCCACAAATGAATAATTTTTCCTTCTTAGTTGGCCTCTTCCTTACGCGAGAGGCACATAAGAGGCACATATTAAATGAAAATCTTTAATTAAAAAAGCGAATTGTCAAGTAACTATATCATAACGGAGGCACATATTAAATGAAAATCTTTGCTTAAAAAAGCGTATTGTCAAGTAATCATATCATAACCAAGGCCTATATTAAATTAAACTCTTTGCTTAAAAAAGTGTCTTTTGAAGTAATTATATCATAACCAAATAATATTATGAATTAGTCAAACATTAATTGGGCAACATTAATTGTTTTCGCTAAAACATTAACGATTTCAGCTAAAGAGTAAAGTCATGTATAATATCGCCGAGATTGCACCTCCGTAAATAGCCATATGGCCAGACTGCACCTCCGTAAATAGTCATATCGAATGCCACTTATATTACATGACGCCACTTATATTACATGTCCATAACATGTCGTCCATAGCATGATTACGGGCGGCTCCTCACGTGGCAAGATGTTCTCCTTATCGGTTTGCAAGCCACATTTCTATTTCTTTTCTTAGATAGGAAAAACGACGATTAACATCTTGCATCTCTAATAACAATCGACTGACTTTTCTTCGTAATGCATTCGCTTCTTCTGTTGTTAACCATACAAGAGTGTGCTCAATCAGGTTTGGATAGAGAACTGTTGCATGCTTCCAATGCATCAATGGAAACAAACAAACAGTTTTGCAATGAGAAGGTATACTACTCGATAAATGCAACAAACGGTATTTCCACCATTTTGAAATACGTTATAATCTTGAAACACATTGAAATTTTATATTGTTAAAGAATTAATTTTTAGTTAACAATCCGTTGCTGTAGGATTAGTTACAAGAACTGTTTATTGGTTATTACTATTTTTTAGTTGTATATATATCTCTCTCCTTTAACAAAACTTATGTTGTGTGTTTTCTCTTAGCAATTTGTTTTTGGATATTCTGTTGTTTCCTTTTGTCATGGTATCAGAGAATTGCATCGAGAGAGGAGCCTGCTATCGAGGGAGAAGGTGCGACTTACTGCCGAGCATGCGAAGGAGCGGAGAAGAAGAGGTGATGGGCGTTGGAACTACTGAGATTTTCTTCTGCCCAATTTGCTTCTGCCCAAATCCCTCGTTCCACTGGATTGCAAAGGGTCTGAACTGCTAAGATTTGTTTGATGTTGCGTTGAAAAGAGCCGGGCATTTCTACCTCCATTAGCCTGAAATCGACTCTTTGCGGCCTCTGACCCTGTCTTATAATCTGTTGCCACAGAGTCATTGGCATTGAGCTTGTCCAAATGTTTCTCCGCTGAGTGTGTGAAGAGTATGTGCAGAACCGCCATATAGAAAGGTTCTACATACTTTCTTGATCTTTATTTTCTTGTTCTTGAATGCAAGAAACTCAACTTCCGGATCCACGCAACAATATTGGAAACCAATCCAGTTTTTCCACTATTGCGCTGATTTGTGAGTTGCTTCCTTCCTAAGGCAGGCTACTGGTAATCTGTTCCACCTCATCTCTTTTACGAGATTCGAGTGTTGCTTCTCTTTTGTTCATGAGATGTGTTATCTCAGTGGGGTGCCTCTATAAGTTGGCGTTGGAGTCTGAAGACCGAGCTTGTCCGTGCCTTTGAGGTCGAGCACATAGAATGTGGCTACTGTTATCTCCCACCAGGGTTGGAATTTGGATTTCTCTTTACCCGTCACAGAATTTTTTTTTGACGTTTTGGTCATTATGCTCCCCTTCAAGAAACGTTATGTTTAAAATTTTGCCCTTCATTGGTGATGTTCTCATAATAAATTAACCCTTCACCAATACAGGTTTGATTAAAAAATTAGCATTCAATTTTTTAAAAATATAAGTCTTAATTTTTTTTTAAATTAATGAATTAGAAGACAATTTATTGGAAAAAAATTAAAATTTAGAGAATAATTTAGTACAAATTTGAGAAAATAACACATTGTATTATAAATTTTCATGGGCATTGCTACATTGATATAAAGCAAATACTAGGAAAGAGTGAGTGCAAGTTAATAACAGTCTTTCAAGTTAGTGCAAGTTAATACACAATAAGAAAATTTCTAAATGATAGGCGACATAATTTACTCGAAGAAATTGGCAGCATGTGTTTGGTTTTTAAAATAAGGAAAAAATTGATCCACCAAGTTAAAAAAGAAACCATTAAAGTCACCATATTTCATCTAGATAATTAAAACTATAAGTAAAAATTAGAGACCACATACTAGTAGTTTTTGTGAGAAGGAAATATTGGTGATTCAACCTTAGTTTTCAATTGTCCTCCTCGTTTATGTGGCCAGAAAACCCCAAATCCAATTTGCGGGGAGTTTGTACTTTGCGTCACCCATAGTCGTATGGTTAGAATCTAGTTTCCTCTAGAAAAAATCACACAAAGAAAAACAAAAATTGAGCATCCACCAAGTTTAAAACAACATGACCATTTTCTGTTTTCAAATACCAACCACAATCCAAAATTAAAATTAACTCTTTGCACACTTTTATTCATTGGGAAAAGGAAAACTATGTAAGAAAACAACTACAACTATTTATAACCCTGTAAATCTAGTCTTCTCATATCTCTTCCTTTAACATAAAATTAAATGAAATGAAAAGAAAATAAATGTAGATCACTTAAAAAAAACCAGCTATTGATATTAAATTTAATGTTATTTCTTAACAAGTAATTATTGATTTCACTTTCAACTCTATAAAAACTTGATATTTAATTGAAAAAAATTAGAAAAAGAAGTAATGTGATGTGCATAGTTTTTTTTTTTTCTTCGTTTAGAAGCTATAGAGTTTTTAAATATCCATTACATCGTTAAGAAAAAAAAAATTTAAAAAAAAAAATAAAAATAAAAAAAAAATCCATATATATCCAATCTGTTATATTGTTAAGAGAAAAAAACATGTCTATATATACCCAATCTATTAGTTTGGGAAAAAATAAGTGCATAACTTTCATAGTTTAGGTGGTGCTCATAAAATATCTTCTGTCAGCACATCTACCTATTTTAACTTCGCTGAATTTTTATTTCTAGCTGTTGGTCTGTAAAATAAATTTAAACTATTTGTAAATTTAGTTAAATTTAAACTATTTATAAATCCAATTAAACAAGATTTAAATTTGATTGTCTGTAATTTCAATTAAATAAATTAATGGCATTAAATAAATTTAAATTATTTGTAAATCCTATTGAATCCTTGAGAGACATAATATGAATATTTTATCTAAAATTCAAAACTCAATTCCAGATTAAGTGAAAAATGGCAATGGATTTGGTGAAAAATGTCTGTTCAAATTTCTGATGTTGATTCCTTATCACTGAACTATGAAAATTAAATAACTGGACATTGAAAGCGCAACTTGCAAGTGTGTTGGACTTTGGACTTACCATGCTACAGGCTGCAAGCTCCAACCTCATAGAAATTGTGGCCACTAGCACCGATCCACCCTCTATGCAGCAACTCACCATGAAAATTCAGCACCGATTCACACCCTACTTGCAGCAACAAACCATCGAAATTTCAGCACCGATCCATCCTTGCTGCTTGAGTCTGCCTGCAGCAACTCACTATTGAAATTCAATATGATGGGTGTAGAAACTCACCATTGAAATTTTTGAAACTGAATTTTTTGAAGGCTAGCCAACGCTTTATTCTTTTTTGGGAATTAGGTAGTTTTTCTGTAATTAGAATTTCGCAGCACAAAGCAAGTTAAGCTTTGTATATTTTCTATTAATATTTGAATGTAGTTGCACTTGTATTAACATTTAAGAAATAGTTAATAGAAAATAAATATATAAGAATATAGTAATATTTAAAAATACAATTGATAAATGAAAATTTTAATAAATAAAAATAGAAAATTTTAATAAATATAAAATAGACATATAAGAACGTTTTCAATTTTTTTTCAAACGTCAAAATGAAGTTTTCTCTCCTTCCTCACACGTCTGAGAAAACGGGCAGCAATATATTTTACCCTGCAAATACGTGTAAAATGGTTAATGACGGGCAAAATGCCCGTCAAATTCCATCCCTGTCTCCCACTATTCCATCCTTTTTGAAATGTATTTCTGTTTTGTTGTTATTTTTTTGTTGGGTGTTGTGTTTTAGTCAGATTTTTTATTGCTTTAAACATGGCTTCGACAAGTCAATTTGCAATCCCTGCGCCTCTATTTAGTGGGAAGAATTATGATTTTTGGAGCTTTAAAATGCCAACATGCTTACAAGGTTTAGGTTTTTGGGAAACAATTGAGGTCGAGCACATAGAATGTGGCTACTTTTATCTCCCACTATTCCATCCTTTTTGAAATGTATTTCTGTTTTGTTGTTATTTTTGTTATCTCCCACTATTCCATCCTTTAGAGCGAATCACTGGTTCTTTGTTGGCTCATGAAGTAAGAATAAATTCAGATGTCAATAATTTAGAGCATGATTTCAAATATAAAGCTTCTATGGATAGACTGGTTCTTTGTTGGCTCATGAAGTAAGAATAAATTCAAATGTCAATAATTTAGAGCATGATTTCAAATCTAACGCTTCTATGAATAGAGGTAGAGGCAGAGGTTTTCGTGAAAAGAGAGGAAAAGGAAAAGGAAAATCTTAGTCTGATGATAGAGCACAAGTAACTCAAACACATTCATAGGAGTCTCGAACTGATCATGGTCATAGGTGGATATATAAATCGAAAATTCAATATCACTATCACAAACACTGAATGTGAAACATTAAATGCTTTATTCCTGGCATGCCAAATGATTGTGCAAGTACCTAATAAAGATCTTTGGTTGGTAGATAGCGTATGTAGTAATCACATGACTGATCACAGTGATTTGTTTTCGCATCTTAATACATCTTTCTGTTCCTCTATTGGTTTGGGTGATGATCGTCAGGTTAAAGCTTCAGGAAAGGGTGTTGTACCTAGCTTAACCAAACAAAATGTTGTGAAGAACATCTATGATGTTTATTATGTACTCAATTTCAAGCATAATTTGTTGAGTGTTGGACAATTATGTGCACATGGTTATAATGTTAGTTTTCACAACACTACTTGCACGATGATCAGCATAAGTCTCTTCTTGGAAAGATTCCTATGACCAAGGACATGTTGTATCAATTACAAATGAAAAGTGAGAAGTTGTATGCCGATAATGTTTCAATGCCTAATGAAACTGATTTGTGGCATTTGTGATATGGTCATTTACCTATCAAGAGTATGAGTCTATTACAAACACAATCTACGGTGAAAGGTTTTCCTACCTTGTCTAACCATATCTCTTCTTGTACAAGTTATATAATGGATAAACATAAGTGAGATCATTTTGCATCAGCCTCTTATAGAGCCAAAGAACAACTAGAGTTAACGATTACATATTTGTGTGGCCCGGCAATGCAAGCAAAATCAGTTGCTAGCAGTATCTATTTTCTTACATTTATTGATGACTTTAGCAAGAAAATTTGGGTGTATTTCATCAAATACAAATCCAAAATATGGAGAAAAACATGCCCTAATCCTTTTATTATGTTAGACGAAAATCAAGCATCTACAACTAGCACTCCAATATTACTGGTTCAAGGCAAAACTAGTAGTAGTTCATCAACCAATGGCATTTCATCATCTTTAAATGGGTCTGATAAAGGACAAAGAATGGGTAAATGCAATGAATAATGAAATCGATGTTATTGAAAGAAATAAAACTTTGGATTTTGTTGATCTACCTAATGATAAGCATTCTATAGGTGTCAAATGGGTTTTTACAACTAAGTTAAATGAGAGATGTGAATTTGATAAACAACATCCTGGCATAGATTATGGTGAAACATTTACTCCTATAGCAAGAATTGATGCTGTTCAATTTTTATTAGCTATTCCAGCACAAAACAAGTGGCCAATTTACAAAATGGAGGTAATGTCTTCCTTTTTGAACGATGTTTTGAATGAAGAAGTGTATGTTAATCAGCCACCCGGTTTCAAAATCAAAAATAAAAAACATAAGGTGTATAGGTTGAAGAAATCATTTTATTGCTTGAAGCAATCTCCAAGAGCTTGGTACAGCTGAATAAACCATTAGTTGTAGTTGTTGAATAATGGTTTGAAAAGGAGCGACCATGAATCCACTTTGTATATCAAAAATGATCATCAAGGTAATATATTGATATTGTGTCTTTATTTTGATGAAATAATTTATACATGTAACATGCAGTTAGATGAATTTAAAGCTGCTATGAAAAATGAATTTGAAATGACAGATCTTGGATTAATGAGATACTTCTTAGGTATCGAAGTGAAACAAACACACGATGGTATTTTGAAGAGTCAACAAAAGTATGCTACTGACATTTTGTTAAATTTTAAGATGGACAGGTGTAAACCAATGGATACTCCTATTGAAGTTGGTACAAAGTTAAGTAAAGATGATGTGGGTATTGTTTTTAATTTGACTTTGCATAAGAAACTCGCTTGTAGTATTATGTATCTAACTGCTACTAGAACTGATATAGGATTTGCAGCTAGTTATATTTCTAGTTTTATGGAATCTCCTAAAATATATTCATTGGAAAGCTAGTAAAAGGGTTTAATATACATTAAAGGTACATCTACTTATGGTTTATCATATGCAGGCTCTATAGACATTAAGTTTGTTGGTTACATAGACAGTGATTATGCAGGATGTATTGATGATCGAAAAATAAATTTTGGCTATGCTTTTCTATTTGGCATAAACTTGATCTCATGGTCATCCAAAAAGAAACCCATAGTTGTGTTATCTTCATCAGAAGCCGAGTACGTTGCAGAAAATTCAACATCATGTCAAGCTGTGTGGCTAAAGAGATCTCTTTCTAACTTTGGATATACAGAAAATGAATGTATTTCAATCCTTTGTGAAAAAACTTATGCTATTTAATTATCGAAGAACAATGTATTTAATCAAAAGAGAAAACATATCGACACTCACTTTCACTTCATTCGTGAACTCGTCAGGAATGGTTATATTGTTCTCAAATTTTGTGATTCAAAGGAACAATTAGCGGATATCTATCTTCCCCAAACTGCGCGGAAAAGTTGATTTTGAAATTTAATGTGAAAAGTTAGGCATAAAGCAATGTAACCCTCAAGATTAAGGGGGAATGTTAAAGAGTTAATCTTTAGTTAGAAATCAGTTGCTACATTATTAGTTAGCAGAACCGTTAATTGGTTATAACTGTTTCTTAGTTGTATATATATCTCTCTCCTTTAATAAAACATATGTTGTGTGTTCTCTCTAAGCAATTTGTTTTTCTATATTATTATGTCTCCTTTTGTCAGATATGTTGCAGGAATTTAATATATTTAATTCTCTTAGCATATGATATATTTTCCAAGGACTACCTATATCTATTACATTTTTAAAAAATATCTAGAAATTTGATAATCAAAAAAGATATCAAATAACTAATTTGTCTCAGATCAAATTCTAAAATATTCTCGAAATCTACTATCTACTAACATTCAATATCTACAAACATTCAATAGTTGAGGAAACATATATAGATTGTCTCTATATCTCTAAGAAGTCATTGGGTCCTTTCATTTTCACTACATAGTCATTCATTTAACTCACTCATTGGGTCCTTTCATTTTCACTACATAGTCATTCATTTAACTCACCTACACCATCTCCAGAACTGGCCTGCTTACAATTTCTCCTAGCCTACTTAAAATTTCTCTTAAGGGAGTTGATGTTGGATGAACAAGGCAGTAGGCAGCTCATAGTTACCTAAGTTGGGGTAAATAATGGCAAAGTATTCAGAAAGGTTTATTATCGTTTTCAACAAGTATTCGGAAAGGTTTTTCCATAGGTTATGATGGCAAGGGCTTCTATTTATTAAATGACAATGGGTTAGCACCTATACAATCCGTAATTGATCGAGTAAGCACCCGCCCCAATTATTATTTGGATGTGAGCTGAAAAGAAATCAAATTCCTCGCACTGACGGTACCTCTCGCCTACCCCTTCTCTTGTGGAAGTAGTCCGTGAGGCAAGAAGGATGAGAGTTCAGAATTACAGCGAATGGTTTTGTATGGCAGTAGACCTGTCGGCATGTTACAGACTGGAACTAGTATGAATGACCCCCTCGATTTAAAACCTTCCAGTTGCTTATTTTGGAACTGGTTGGAGTATTTGCAGCTGGTGAGAATAGAAATGGCAACCAAATTTTTTGGAGTTAATTTTTAGATTTTGTACTTGCTTGAATTCAAGAGTTTCAAGAGTTGGCATACAATGCAGCAATACATTAATAAAACGATAGTTCCAGAAATATTAACCAAAATCAATAACATAAGTAATTAATTGTATACCATATTTTTAATATAAATAGATATAAATATAATTTTAACAATCAGGTTAGAATAGCATTGTCAAATACCTCTTTCCAAGCAACTTAAGGAAATTTTATATATTGAACATTGATTTGGTTTTCTATAAATAAATAATGTCAATACAGTGGTTTCATATTTATTTATTTTTATTTTAAAATTAAAGAATTATTATTTTATATATTATATAATTTATTTTCTATTTTATTATAATTTTTTTTAAGTGATTTTTAAATAGTGACACTAGTATTTTTGAGTTAATGTTTGGAACATGAAAACAATGTTATTATTATTTTACGACAACCATAATTTTGATTTTTGATATTCATGTGGAATATAACCTATTTAAAGGGGAGAAATTAGAGTAAATCTATTCTAACTTCAAATCTATCAAGGTCCAAGAAGGATCAAATCTCTTTTGATTAATATTTTTGTATAATATATAATTAAAACTAACTAATCAATCTCATTTTTAACCTTCTATTTAGAGCTTTTCTTTTTATTGTTTCTTTATATTACTCTATTTTATTTCAAATTTATTTACCTACTAATAAAAACATCAACTAGAAAAAAATATTTAATATCATTTGTTAATGCTTCAATGCATTTAGGGAGAGATATTCTCACATAACATTGCATTAAAGGAAAAAAAAAAGTCATTCAAAATTTTAAAAATACTAATTTCAAACATAAACATAACACTTCAATGTTCAAGATAAATAACATAAATACATCAACTTTATATATAGAGATAAAATAATTGATAATTAAAAATACATATATAATTTCATTTCTAAGTGTTTTATACTTTTTAATACGAGAAATATCTAAAATGGCATCTAACATAATATTTCATTTTACAACACACTAGCGGAAATGTTAAACTCATTCCATGATGAACATAGAATTAACATTAGTGTTTAAAAAAAATTAATAACATAAAATATTCTAGTGTCAAATTTATATATAGAGAAATAAATAATTTGAATGTAAAAAAAATGTTATATTTTTACTTTCTTTCTACTATTTCAATTTCCGTATTAAGTAATATAAATTTATATTGATGGTGATGATGATGATGGTTAACGTCCACTAAGACCAAACTTTGGTATATCGGACCTATAATTTTCTTAGTTCTTAATTGACTGACTTCTCATCTTTCTTGGCGAGATTGGTGTTGTAGCTTTCTTTTTCTTCTCTGCGGTCTTCCAACTTCCTTTATCTTGCAACTCCTTCATCTATTCTGATTCTTGGGACACTCATGTCTGATCTTCGGGATCTGTGAGATCTGCTTTGCTGCTGAATGAAAATTTATTTTTTGCGGTATTCGAACCCTCATAATTGTTGATGCTTGAGGGGCTCTCGATTTCGTTTTTTTGTTGTTGGACATGGCTTTCCCCTTGCTTGTCTTGAGGGTTGTTTCTTACTTGCCTGATTTCTTGTGATTCAAAGTTTTCTGGAGAGTATTCTTCCTTGATGAAAATGTAATGTTCCTATTGTGCTCCTTCTCACCATGTAGATCTATGGTGATTCTTTCTAGTAGAATTTTTCTCGAAGACTTTTGGGAAATTTTTGGCTAGATGGCCTGTCTCAAAGCAGGATCAACATCTGAAGAGGACACTTTCATAGTCAAATTTATGGTTGCATACATAGTATTTTCTTGTTAGGATTATTTCAACTGGGAAACCGACGTTGAATTCCATTTCTACACAGATGCATCTATAGGTGGTTCTGACATATTCCTCTTTTTCTGGGCACCTGCAGTTAAATTTCCCAATTGCATTTCCAATGTCTTTTAGCGAGGAGAGATTCTAGATATGCAAAGGTAGGTTTGGCTATCTGGACCAAACTTGTGCTGAGGTTATGACTGTTGTTGAGGGATTGAATGATGGGTTCCATGGCTTCATGAATAGGCCCGAGTTTTCCCAAAACCAAGGGCTGAAATCTAAAATGCATTGTCTGCTTTCGTAGTTTTCAAAATCTACTATAAAGAGACCCTTAGCACAAGGGTAGATATTAATTTCATCAGAAATGAACGGCTTCCATACCTTCGAGATCCAACTGTGAAAAGCTCTCAGCCGTAGCCAAAAGCCATTAAACTAGTAGATTAAGGTACCTTCATAAAACTTTAAGCCCTCATCTAGTGAGGCCTTGACCACCTGCACAGTGGGAGATGGGGCTTCAAAACAATATGGGAAGGAGCTTGAATCTCAGAGGTGGATGGAACTGGGCCAACAATTATCTTCGTGAAGCTGGGAGCCATACTGCGGAAGCGATTCTATCGAACCCTGCCGAAAAGATAAACAAACACTTCTATTTATTCTTTCAAGAGTTTCACTGCAACAGATTGAGACTATTATAAAGAGGATCCTCGCACTTCTTCAGTAAACCTTGTTAGTGGACTTCACATTGGGCCAAGTTTGAAACATAAGATTGATTCTAGTGACAGGAATCAAATCTGAAGAACCTGGAGAGTTGAGGTTGAATACTGAGAACAAACTTCAAACTGAGAGGATATAATATTTATCATGAAGAAAGCCCCGTGTTTGAAATCCTGCGTAATTCCACACCATGAACCTGTGCATCAACAAGGACATAATGTTGGAGTTAATGACCGAGAGCCACAAAGCCGAAGCCGACAGTCGCAGAACCACTGGAGAGCTACGGAGTAATGAAAACTGGAGAGCCACAAAGCCGAAGTCGACAGCCGCAGAGCCGCTGGAGAGCCGCAGAGTTACTACTCAAAAGATTGTGTAAAAGGATTCTATAACAATCCCTGAACCTGTGCGTCAACAAGGACAGAATGCTGGAGTTAACGACTGAGATCCGCAGAGCCGAAGAAGACAACCTGATCCAGGTGGATATCGATGGCCACCCACCTATTCCATTTGGACCAGCACCATCAATTCTTGCAGCTTTTCACATTCAGCACAACTTACTATTTTTAGCAGGTTTTCGGGTCCTCCACTCTCGGAGCCGTTTTGGGGCCTTAATGATCCAGGTGGATATTGGTGGCCACCCACCTATTCCATTTGAACCCCCATCTTCGGTTCTTTCAATTTTCAAGTTGCAACAAAACTTACTATTTTTAGCAGTTTTTCGGGTCCTGAACTTCCGGAGCCGTTTTGAGGCCCTAAACGACATTTTTTTGGAAAACGGAGAGCAACATGGGTCCATGGACCGATGTTTCTCGTTCAAAAATTGAAGTCCTCGGATAGATCTTTCTAACGAGCTATTGAGCGCGTCAAACGGAGATCGGGTGCCAAAGTTATGCCCCCGGGAAGTTGAACCACTAATTTACCCAAACGGGCGCCCACAGTTTTGGCGCCTCATCTCCTACGGTTAGGTTTTTGGATGTTTCAGATTCTACATTGTTTCTCAACAATAAATAGGCCCTCGAGCCTCGTTGTAACACAGTTCAGAGGTCTGTAGCTATCACATCTCTTCTCAGAGATTCGCTACCAGCACCCTAGCTATTTTATTTCCATTATGCCTATAACCATATTTATATTATTTGATATTAATGAGATGAAGTATTATTTCCGCTGCATCTCTGTATTTATGGTTATATGTTTATTCTGTTGCGTTCCTGCATAAATCCAGATCAATGGTATCAGAGCGGGTCTGCTCTTTCTTTGTTTTTCTTTGCATGTCCCCAACGGGGTCAGGGTATAAGGAGTTAGGGCTCGATCTGGTTGAACCCTTGCAAGATCAGCCTCGCAAACCCCGACGACCTCCCATGGCGGAAGAAAAGAAAGACGAGGGAGCAGGAGATCCTATCAAAATACTGCTCGAGGAGGCCCTCCAGAAACAAAGGAACGCGATGATGGATAACTTTGCTCAAATCCTTCAACGACTGCCCACATATGGCGCATCTACATCCAACAGCCACTCTGGAGGCGCCACTCCCTTCAAGGTACAGGTAAACTTTGACATTCCTATATTTGAAGGAAAAATAGATGCAGACGCTGTAGACAGATGGTTAAATTTGTTGGAAGGGTATTTCTCGATCCATGACTTCTCTGACCGAGAAAAGATTATTTTTGCACTCCTCAAAGCTGCCCCCCATGTCAAAGACTGGTGGGAAACCTACCGTGAGCAAGAGGGCGAAGGGGAACCCTCTCTGTTCTCGGCCACACCCACTTGGAATTCGTTCCGAGACGGCATCAAGGAACAATATTACCCTGTGGGGAGCTGTGAGGACAAATACATCGATGGACCACGGCTGCGGCAACAAAAGGATCAAGATGTGCACGAACTGACGAATCTGTTCCATACCCTACGCACAAATTTGGGTATTAAAGATTCAGAGAGACATTTGGTGCTCAAGTACCGCGGCTGTCTGCACAAACACATTCCGGAGGAAATGGAGTTCCTCGACATTACATCGCTTGGCACGGCATATCGCTATGCCACCAAGATCGAGCAGAAATTTAGGCAGAAGAAGAGAGACTTTGGATCTGCAAATCCGAAAGGTGCCCCCGAACCGAAGAACAAGGGGCAAGGCCAAAGAAATGCGACTTAGAATAACACCACAAATCCAAAGAAGGACACAGGGAAGTGGTGTGAATTTCATAACAGCCCCACTCACAGCACAAACGAGTGTCGGGCCAAACAATCTTTGGTGGCCGAACTAAAGGAACCCGAATCAGATGCATTTTCTGATCCTGAGTTAGAACCAGACAAGGAAACTGGCCCGACAGGGAAAGCAGATCATTGATGCGGATCCCAGTGCCATTGTTGCCACCACCAAGATCCAGAAGGAGGGTCCAGAGGATCCAGAGGAGGGGGAGCGCCTCTTCCAATCGCAGATGTGGGTGAAGGGTTCTCCGCTGCAGTTTCTCGTCGATAGCGGAAGCCAAAAGAACCTCATTTCAGCAGACGTCGCGAAGCGGCTCGGCCTACCAACCATAGCACACCCGCAGCCATATACCATCGGGTGGCTCCACCCGGGGAGAGATCTCCGCATCCGCCAGCAGTGTCGACTTCCATACAGTATCAAGCCATTCACGGATGAGGTATTGTGTGATGTTGCTCCTCTTGATGTAGCTGATGTATTATTGGGCCAACCATACTTGTGGAGGCGACATGCGTGGCCTTGAGTCCTGAGCCTCGTCTTCCATTGTGTGCTTTGGAAACAGCATGCACCGGGATACGGAGGTAGTACGCCTCTGCCATCTCTTTGACTACTTGCCAAACAACACGACAGTTGTTTCCAGGACCGGAAATTAGCCTTCCTTACGACTCACTCACAGGGAAAGAAGAATATTGTGGCCACAACCTCGAAACAGGGCTCCCTTTCACGGCTGCAGCAGATGGAAAAAGTCATGGAGGAATACGATGACAATTTCTCCTCACTCATAGAGGTTCCTCTACACTGTCAGGACAAGCATTCCATTGATCTGATTCCCAATGCACCACCACCTGATGTTGCCATACATCCTGCAACTAGATATACAGAATCCAAACATGTACTGTATGAGGCTGATAAAGAAACCAAATTTACTAAACACATCCAGCATGTCCACCCGCAGGTCCATGACATCTTCAACACATCTAATACTCAGTTCAACAGAATTTGCCTCATCTCATGGAGGATCTCAACGCAATGGGGACCATTGCTTCCTAAGGAGGGAGGAATGATCCAGGTGGATATCGGTGGCCACCCACCTATTCGATTTGGACCAGCACCATCAATTCTTGCAGATTTTCACATTCAGCACAACTTACTATTTTTAGCGGGTTTTCGGGTCCTCCACTCTCGGAGCCGTTTTGGGGGCTTAATGATCCAGGTGGATATTGGTGGCCACCCACCTATTCCATTTTGAACCCCATCCTTGATTTCTTAATTTTCAAGTTAAGTTGAAACTTCCCACTATTTTTTTATTTTTAGCGGTTTTCGGGTCTGAACTTCCGGAGCCGTTTTGAGACCCTAAACGACATTTTTTGGGAAAACGGAGAGCAACATGGGTCCATGGACCGATGTTGCTCGTTCAAAAATTAAATTCCTCGGATAGATATTTCTAACGAGCTATTGAGCGCGTCAAACGGAGATCGGGTGCCAAAGTTATGCCCCCGGGAAGTTGAACCACCAATTTACCCAAACGGGCGCCCACAGTTTTGGCGCCTCATCTCCTACGGTTAGGTTTTTGGACGTTTCAGAGGTCTGTAGCTATCACATCTCTTCTCAGAGATTCGCTACCAGCACCCTAGCTATTTTATTTCCATTATGCCTGTAACCATATTTCTATTATTTGATATTAATGAAATGAAGTATTATTTCTGCTGCATCTCTGTATTTATGGTTATATGTTTATTCTGTTGCGTTCCTGCATAAATCCGGATCACAACCGCAAAGTCGTTGATTAGAAATTGAATGTAAAAAAAGTCTAATAGTTTTACTTTGGCATTATGAGTTACTAGTGTAATTCTCCTATTTTTCAATGTTTACTTTCAATAAAATATTTGAACATCCTTATTAACTAATATTTCAATATCAACTTCATATATACATATGCGAAGAGAAATAAAAATATACATATTTTAATGCTAGCCCTAAATAAAATATTCCAATGCCGACATCCAATACTTAATATATAGTTGACATATACTATATATATATGTGTGTGTGTGTGTGTGTGTGTGTATGTGTGAGAGAAATTATTATTACTATAAGTTTTTAAGTTTTTTAATTCCCAATACTATGAGAATGTATTTAGAAATATCTACTATCTATAAATCAATTAAAAGTAAAAATTTCTTATGGTTAAAAAATTTTATTCTAGTGTGTTTATGAAAAGAAAAGAAATATCTAATTATTTATAAATCAATATTAGCTCGAATCTATATTAGTTTAATAAATAAATACTAATAATTATATAACTACTTTATAAAAAATGGATAAAAGGTACAATAACATGTTATAACATTTTCTCAATATTTCCCCTTCTCCATACTTTCATAGCATGGAGTAATATGAAGGTATGGGTGGGTCAAACTTATAAATATATTATTATAAAATATCACTAATATTTCCATCTTATTCTTATCTTTATATAATTTTTAAAATTATAAATATTAAATTTTTAAATTTGTAAACTAAGTTGATTTAACCATTTAAAATTACAAATTCATATAAGTCATTATTGTGCACTAAATCCATTCCAATTTAACTTTGGATTTACTTAGTCTTCATAGGAATCAAATATCTCTTGATGCTTTCTAAATCTAAATTTAAGATAAATCTTTGTTGTTATACATTGGAACACTTGTTATCATTATAGCATTAACATGCATATAAAGAAGTTGTAGTGTAACAAATGTCTGCAACGTAATATGGTAAAGAGGTTGATAAAGATGTTGTAGTGATACAATACATGAAAAAAATGTCTTCAAAAGAAAAATCATCAAGTCCATTTCACATTAAAATAAATTTAAATTATAATAACTTACTCTAACCATCACATTTCTAAACATATAATTAAAAATCATTTAAAGGGTCTATTTAATTCTAAAAAATTTAAGCTATAAATTCACATCCATTTTCTGATATAGATTAACATAAAAATTAATATTCAAACTCGTTATATTTCATAAATTTAATTAATAAATATATAGAAACTTAATATTTGAAATAATCATATTATGCGTGTATTTTAGTGATAGATTAAGAAAATTTGAAAATTAAAATATTTTTATATATAAATGTGAAATTTACATAAATAGAAATAATATTATTATAAATCAGCATAATAATTAAATATTTCCAAAAACAAATATTTTTGCAATTTTTACATAAAAAATAAATTTTAAAATATTTTATCATTCATAATAAATTTTGAATTAAAATAATCTATATTGATTAGATATTACCATGCAATAATAAAAATAGTATTTAAAAATATAAATGGCAAATAATAATACATCATATGAAAAAAATAAAACATTATATTATAGATTAACTTATTTATGTAATTATAAGTATAAAGTAAATGAGCATATATATATATATAAACAATAAAGGAGATGGGGTAGATTGCGAAAAGTTGTTTTGTTAAATCACTAGATGGTATAAAGCTCACTCAGATACGATCCCCACGTAATTATGCGAGTCATTTGAAAACTCACATATCATTATATTTCAAAGTGTATATAATATAGTAAATAAATTTTATGATTAAGATTATATTATGTATTTATTATTAAATTATTTATTTTTATAAAACATATATTAATATTTATATCTAATTAAATAAGTTTAAAATTATTTAATAAAAAAAATATATTCTATATTATATATATTGATAAAACATAGAAATTTTGACTTGCGTTTAAGTGAATTTTTGAAAAGTCTTTCAGTGTGTAGAATTTTGTAAGGGATTCATTTTTCGATCTAATTTGTCTAGAATTTTGTAGGAATTCATTGAAATCACAAGTTTGATGGAAAAATTCTACAATTAAATTTCCCTTAAAGTATTTGAAGTTGTAAAATTCATAGATATAAAAAAAAAAAAATATCAATTTAAAAAACACAAATCAAAATTTCATCACTTGAAAACAACACATAAATTTATTATTTTTTTTTTCATTTTCAAAAAATCTTATTTAAAATTTTGAAAATAAACCAATTATTTAAAAATGTAATTACTTAATCTATTGCCATATATATTAACGTCCATAGTATTTATAAAAAAAATACGAGTTTGAAAACTTAATTTCGTAAAATCTTCTGAATCCCTTCAATAAGGCAGGTACTATAGTAAGTAATCGAAATGCCTCATTCATATCATTCCTTACATGTAACTCAAGACATCAAAAGAGATCAAACCTACGTTTTAAGACAAAGTCATTATGAAATCTAAGTTTAAATACAAGTGACTTTGGTCCACCCTATAAGAGATTGGCACTACTTAATACTACTTCCTCTCCACCAATGAATAAATTTTCCTTCTTAGTTGGCCTCTTCCTCACGCGAGAGGCACATAAGAGGCACATATTAAATGAAAATCTTTAATTAAAAAAGCGTATTGTAAAGTAACTATATCATAACCGAGGCACATATTAAATGAAAATCTTTGCTTAAAAAAGCGTATTGTCAAGTAATCATATCATAGCGTATTGTCAAGTAATCATATCATAACCAAGGCCTATATTAAGTTAAACTCTTTGCTTAAAAAAGTGTATTCTGAAGTAATTATATCATAACCAAATAATATTATGAATTAGTCAAACATTAATTGTTTTCGCTAAAACATTAACGATTTCAGCTAAAGAGTAAAGTCATGTATAATATCGCCGAGATTGCACCTCCGTAAATAGCCATATGGCCAGACTGCACCTCCGTAAATAGTCATATCGAATGCCACTTATATTACATGACGCCACTTATATTACATGTCCATAACATGTCGTCCATAGCATGATCACGGGCGGCTCCTCACTTGGCAAGATGTTCTCCTTAGCGGTTTGCAAGCCACATTTCTATTTCTTTTCTTAGCTAGGAAAAACGACGATTAACATCTTGCATCTCTAATAACAATCGACTGACTTTTCTTCGTAATGCATTCGCTTCTTCTGTTGTTAACCATACAAGAGTGTGCTCAATCAGGTTTGGATAGAGAACTGTTGCATGCTTCCAATGCATCAATGGAAACAAACAAACAGTTTTGCAATGAGAAGGTATACTACTCGATAAATGCAACAAACGGTATTTCCACCATTTTGAAATACGTTATAATCTTGAAACACATTGAAATTTTATATTGTTAAAGAATTAATTTTTAGTTAGCAATCCGTTGCTGTAGGATTAGTTACAAGAACTGTTTATTGGTTATTACTATTTTTTAGTTGTATATATATCTCTCTCCTTCAACAAAACTTATGTTGTGTCCATTTTGAAATACGTTATAATCTTGAAACACATTGAAATTTTATATTGTTAAATAATTAATTTTTAGTTAACAATCCGTTGCTGTAGGATTAGTTACAAGAACTGTTTATTGGTCATTACTATTTTTAGTTGTATATATATCTCTCTCCTTTAACAAAACTTATGTTGTGTGTTTTCTCTTAGCAATTTGTTTTTTGATATTCTGTTGTTTCCTTTTGTCATGGTATCAGAGAATTGCTTCGAGAGAGGAGCCTGCTATCGAGGGAGAAGGTGCGACTTACTGCCGAGCATGCGAAGGAGCGGAGAAGAAGAGGTGATGGGCGTTGGAACTACTGAGATTTGCTTCTGCCCAATTTGCTTCTGCCCAAATCCCTCGTTCCACTGGATTGCAAAGGGTCTGAACTGCTAAGATTTGTTTGATGTTGCGTTGAAAAGAGCCGGGCATTTCTACCTCCATTAGCCTGAAATCGACTCTTTGCGGCCTCTGACCCTGTCTTATAATCTGTTGCCACAGAGTCATTGGCATTGAGCTTGTCCGAATGTTTCTCCGCTGAGTGTGTGAAGAGGATGTGCAGAACCGCCATATAGAAAGGTTCTACATACTTTCTTGATCTTTATTTTCTTGTTCTTGATTGCAAGAAACTCAACTTCCTGATCCACACAACAATATTGGAAACCAATCCAGTTTTTCCACTATTGCGCTGATTTGTGAGTTGCTTCCTTCCTAAGGCAGGCTACTGGTAATCTGTTCCACCTCATCTCTTTTACGAGATTCGAGTGTTGCTTCTCTTTTGTTCATGAGATGTGTTATCTCAGTGGGGTGCCTCTATAAGTTGGCGTTGGAGTCTGAAGACCGAGCTTGTACGTGCCTTTGAGGTCGATCACATAGAATGTGGCTACTGTTATCTCCCACTATTCCATCCTTTTTGAAATGTATTTCTGTTTTGTTGTTATTTTTTTGTTGGGTGTTTTGTTTTAGTCAGATTTCTGATTTCTTTAAACATGGCTTCGACAAGTCAATTTGCAATCCCTGCGCCTCTATTTAGTGGGAAGAATTATGATTTTTGGAGCTTTAAAATTCCAACATGCTTACAAGGTTTAGGTTTTTGGGAAACAATTGAGGTCGAGCACATAGAATGTGGCTACTTTTATCTCCCACTATTCCATCCTTTTTGAAATGTATTTCTGTTTTGTTGTTATTTTTGTTATCTCCCACTATTCCATCCTTTAGAGCGAAGTCCTGCATTTTAAATTCTTTAGATCACTCTATTTTTCCTAAAATCACAGCTGCTAAAACTGTTAAATCAATATATGATATACTTAAGGTTGCTTATCAAGGTAATGATAAAGTAAAGATGTTAAAATTATACTCTTGAGAACAAAATTTGAAACCCTTAAAATGACTAAATCAAAAAGATTTGATGACTTTATGACTAAAGTTATGGGTGTTGTTAATCACATTCAGATGAATAGTGAAGAACTAGAAGATAAAAGAATTGTTGAAAATCCTCTGTGGAAGAATTAACTGGTTCTTTGTTGGCTCATGAGGTAAGAATAAATTCAGATGTCAATAATTTAGAGCATGATTTCAAATATAAAGCTTCTATGGATAGATTGGTTCTTTGTTGGCTCATGAAGTAAGAATAAATTCAGATGTCAATAATTTAGAGCATGATTTCAAATCTAACGCTTCTATGGATAGAGGTAGAGGCAGAGGTTTTCGTGAAAAGAGAGGAAAAGGAAAAGGAAAATCTTAGTCTGATGATAGAGCACAAGTAACTCAAACACATTCAAATATAAAGCTTCTATGGATAGATTGGTTCTTTGTTGGCTCATGAAGTAAGAATAAATTCAGATGTCAATAATTTAGAGCATGATTTCAAATCTAACGCTTCTATGGATAGAGGTAGAGGCAGAGGTTTTCGTGAAAAGAGAGGAAAAGGAAAAGGAAAATCTTAGTCTGATGATAGAGCACAAGTAACTCAAACACATTCATAGGAGTCTCAAACTGATCATGGTCATAGGTGGATATATAAATTGAAAATTCAATATCACTATTGCAAAAAATATGGCCATTATAAGTCTGAATGTCGAAAATTACAATATGTTTTAACTAAAAACAATTACAATATGTTTTAACTAAAAACAAATCCAATGTCACAAACACTGAATGTGAAACATTAAATGCTTTATTCCTGGCATGCCAAATGACTGTGCAAGTACCTAATAAAGATCTTTGGTTGGTAGATAGCGGATGTAGTAATCACATGACTAATCACAGTGATTTTTTTTCGCATCTTAATACATCTTTCTGTTCCTCTATTGGTTTGGGTGATGATCGTCAGGTTAAAGCTTCAGGAAAGGGTGTTGTACCTAGCTTAACCAAACAAAATGTTGTGAAGAACATCTATGATGTTTATTATGTACTCAATTTCAAGCATAATTTGTTGAGTGTTGGACAATTATGTGCACATGGTTATAATGTTAGTTTTCACAACACTACTTGCACGATGATCAGCATAAGTCTCTTCTTGGAAAGATTCCTATGACCAAGGACATGTTGTATCAATTACAAATGAAAAGTGAGAAGTTGTATGCCGATAATGTTTCAATGCCTAATGAAACTGATTTGTGGCATTTGTGATATGGTCATTTACCTATCAAGAGTATGAGTCTATTACAAACACAATCTACGGTGAAAGGTTTTCCTACCTTGTCTAACCATATCTCTTCTTGTACAAGTTATATAATGGATAAACATAAGTGAGATCATTTTGCATCAGCCTCTTATAGAGCCAAAGAACAGCTAGAGTTAACGATTACATATTTGTGCGGTCCGGCAACGCAAGCAAAATTAGTTGCTAGCAGTATCTATTTTCTTACATTTATTGATGACTTTAGTAGGAAAATTTAGGTGTATTTCATCAAATACAAATCCAAAATATGGAGAAAAACATGCCCTAATCCTTTTATTATGTTAGACGAAAATCAAGCATCTACAACTAGCACTCCAATATTACTGGTTCAAGGCAAAACTAGTAGTAGTTCATCAAGCAATGGCATTTCATCATATTTAAATGGGTCTGACTATGATAATCCTAAAATGAGAAGCTTAAGTGATATTTATGCACAAGTTGATGTTGATGATATTGTAAATTTTTCATTTCTTTCATTTCAACCTACTTGTTTTGAAGAGGGTATAAAGGACAAAGAATGGGTAAATGCAATGAATAATGAAATCGATGTTATTGAAAGAAATAAAACTTGGGATTTTGTTGATCTACCTAATGATAAGAATTCTATAGGTGTCAAATGGGTTTTTAAAACTAAGTTAAATGAGAGAGGTGAATTTGATAAACAACATCCTGGCATAGATTATGGTGAAACATTTACTCCTATAGCAAGAATTGATATTGTTCAATTTTTATTAGCTATTCCAGCACAAAACAAGTGGCGAATTTACAAAATGGAAGTAATGTCTTCCTTTTTGAACGATGTTTTGAATGAAGAAGTGTATGTTAATCAGCCACCCGATTTCAAAATCAAAAATAAAAAACATAAGGTGTATAGGTTGAAGAAATCATTGTATGGCTTGAAGCAATCTCCAAGAGCTTGGTACAGCTGAATAGACCATTAGTTGTAGTTGTTGAATAATGGTTTCAAAAGGAGCGACCATGAATCCACTTTGTATATCAAGAATGATCATCAAGGTAATATGTTGATATTGTGTCTTTATTTTGATGAAATAATTTATACATGTAACATGCAGTTAGATGAATTTAAAGCTGCTATGAAAAATGAATTTGAAATGACAGATCTTGGATTAATGAGATACTTCTTAGGTATCGAAGTGAAACAAACACACGATGGTATTTTGAAGAGTCAACAAAAGTATGCTACTGACATTTTGTTAAATTTTAAGATGGACAGGTGTAAACCAGTGGATACTCCTATTGAAGTTGGTACAAAGTTAAGTAAAGATGATGTGGGTATTGTTGTTAATTTGACTTTGCATAAGAAACTCGCTTGTAGTATTATGTATCTAACTGCTACTAGAACTGATATAGGATTTGCAGCTAGTTATATTTCTAGTTTTATGGAATCTCCTAAAATATATTCATTGGAAAGCTAGTAAAAGGGTGTAAGATACATTAAAGGTACATCTACTTATGGTTTATCATATGCAGCCTCTACAGACATTAAGTTTGTTGGTTACATAGACAGTGATTATGCAGGATGTATTGATGATCAAAAAATAAATTTTGGCTATGCTTTTCTATTTGGCGTAAACTTGATCGCATGGTCATCCAAAAAGAAACCCATAGTTGTGTTATCTTCATCAGAAGCCGAGTATGTTGTAGAAAATTCGACATCATGTCAAGCTGTGTGGCTAAAGAGATCTCTTTCTAACTTTGGATATACATAAAATGAACGTATTTCAATCCTTTGTGACAAAACTTATGCTATTTCCTTATCGAAGAATAATGTATTTAATCAAAAGAGAAAACATATCGACACTCGCTTTCACTTCATTCGTGAACTCGTCAGGAATGGTTATATTGTTCTCAAATTTTGTGATTCAAAGGAACAGTTAGCGGATATCTTCCCCAAACTGCTCGGAAAAGTTGATTTTGAAATTTAATGTGAAAAGTTAGGCATAAAACAATGTAACCCTCAATATTAAGGGGGAATGTTAAAGAGTTAATCTTTAGTTAGAAATCAGTTGCTACATGATTAGTTAGCAGAACCGTTAATTGGTTATAACTGTTTCTTAGTTGTATATATATCTCTCTCCTTTAATAAAACATATGTTGTGTGTTCTCTCTAAGCAATTTTTTTTTCTATATTATTATGTCTCCTTTTGTCAGATATGTTGCAGGAATTTAATATATTTAATTCTCTTAGCATATGATATATTTTCCAAGGACTACCTATGTAGGATTGAAATTTATATATTTTAAGTATTTGGGAGAGGCTTGGTTGAGTACTAAGAATCCATCATTGAGTGCTTTCAAAACAGTTATTGTTCACACATTGATTTACTATAATCCAACCAGAGCCTTGCACAAAGAAGCGCTATTCGTCCTTTTGATTCAATGTTGTTCTCAACACTATACTACAACAAAAACCTACTATAAAGATAAAAAAAAACAAGTCAGTCACCCATTACAGAGATAAAAAAAATGTCATTCAATGAAGAATACCATACAAAACATATGTTGAGTTGAATAAATATGTACTCGTTTCACACATTGAGACTTCAGAAAATCAACATGTGGCCATCGAAATCTGAGCCCCACAACTTCCTTTGTAATTTCAAGGACATACAAGGTGAGTTATTGTTTGTCTCACGACAATTTATACATAAATGTGCATACATGGTAAGTTATTATTATTCTCACGACTATTTATATAGAACTGACTTACGTTCATAACACAACAGTGTGTTCCATTGAATACTAGGAAAAACACAAGAATGTGAGCCATTGAATACTAGGAAAATCCACTACTACAAATTGATACAAATATAGAGATACAAATAACTACCTAATAGAATCATATTGGCATGCAACAACTTCATGTGATGTCATCCACGTATTTCATGGCATGTTATTTAAAATATAATGGCGAGGAAAGTGGCCCTGATGAAATTCATAATTTAAATATTTTCTTGAAAATTATTTCACAAATCACTTTGGTTGAGTGTTTTCATAACATAATGTTATAATGTGTTCATGGGGTGCAAGTGTCTGTGACATGAGAAAAATAAATGGGAAAAATAATGTTGGGGTGAGACATCAACTCCTTTTCGTCATATAAATCTCATAAATATCAGTAGCAAAAATGAGAAGATTACATTAGGAATTGTAGTTTGGTCGCAAGAAGGAGCGTTGTTCCTCTATACAAGCCTCGGGATGGATTATAGCAAATCAAGGCGTGAGAAACAACGGGTCTTCTACAGTATCAAGGAGCTGCAACAAAAGATGGTTGGAAACTATCCACTTAACTCTGTTATTTTTCATATTAATTTTATTCTTTTATATTTTTTTTTTGTTTGTCTTGTTGGTAATATTGGCTATGGTTTCCAAGTCCACAATACTTTTTTTATTTCGTATCCATACTTATTAGTGTGTCTATGTCAGTTTCTAAATTATCTTTCCATTGTGCTTCATAGATTTTTCAAGCTTCATATGAGAGAGAATAATGGACATGACATACCCTAACTTCCTTGCTTTTGAAAGATTTGATCCCTAAATTTATACATCTCAATGACTATCCAAAAGAAAGACAATTATTTTTTATATCCTTTTACACTATATTTTACAATGATACGCCATAGTAGGAAAAGGAGAACATGTGCATGTTCCATTACCAATGTATAATATATAATTATGTTTAACAATAACATTTGGATCGATTCTAGAGGTTTCCAATACACTTGAATTCCACTTTACGCAGCGTATATACAAGCTAATACACGGGAAACAGATGTAAGAACATTATATATTTGAGAAAAGTCAATCACAACTATTCTCCAAAAATTTCTCTCCTAGTTGTTTGCATGTAAAACCAGATTGCTATAATACCCATGACATTAGAAATCGACCAAATTTTATGAAGAAATATTTGTTGGTGAAATATCATCTATAAATAAAAATGGTTGATAAAATTATCATTTGACATTTCTACATGGGGTAAATGTGAGACACATTCCTAAAAAATGAGGCATAGGATAAAAACAAAGCTAAGGTAGAAGTGATTCAAATTGAGATATTATAACAAAGTATATACTTTTACTTTTAAATATATAAGAACAAACAGATTTTCCAAAAAATAAATGAAGGGTCTTGTTCCTTTTAAGCATTGTAAAAATAAGATTTAAAAAATTCAATGTGACTAAGTTTTTACACACAATAAAATTTTTGTTAACACACACTGACATTTTATATATCACGGGAGGGGAACATAATAAACTTATTTTAATAATACATATAGTTGGGAAGTTGAGAAATTAAGTGTGAAATTTACTGATCCAAAGCATATGCATACAAAGTGAAATAGGGTTATAGGTAGGCTTTAGAAGTTACATGGATAGATAGGTTGAGGACTCGCTATCTAATACTTTAAGGCTTTATACTAACCTAGAACTTCCTTACCCAAGCTATTATCCAAGTTATTCTCAAAGGTTTATTAGTTGGATATTAATATAATTATCTTATTTTAACTTCTCTCTATCTGTAGCTATCCTATTTAAAGAAGAGGTATGAAAAGTAAGTGAGGTCTCATGATGATATAGAAAACAATTTTGAAGTAAACAACCATGTAAAAAACACAATTTTCATTTCGCTATTTTTTTTAATGTTACATTTGACCACCAATTTTTCATCTTTAAGGTCTTGACACATGGAATCGAGAATCCAAATGAAAACATTGAATATAATATATTCAAGGAAACAAAAGTGATATCAGCAGAGTTTCATATTTCACTGGAGGTGAGTTGATAGTGTGTCAGTATTAAAAATTGTTTTTTTAGCATGGGTTGGAAGGAAACTCATTGGATATTTAGATATTTTCCCTATGGGGTTGAGTTGCTTTTCATACCTTTTTGTTTGAATTCTAATTTCTTTATATGAATGTAATGATGTGTAGCAATAAAATATATAATATCCTTATTAAATTTTTTTATCTTCTTTTCGACTCGTTCAATATATTTATCTTATATGCGAGTGTAGTTACTTTTAATATTTTTTCTCAATAGTGGCGTTGTTGTAGCAATATATAGAAGTAAATTTGAAAACTCCATATTAAAATATTTTGTCTTAAAAAAAACTCATTGGATATATTTATCATTTGTGTTTTTTTTAATAGATTTTATATTTATTCCTAAGAGTGGACTTTCTTCATATGAATGTAATGATGTACAACAACAACATATGGATGTAGAGACATTATGTGTTGACGTCATATAGATGGATTGAATTTTTAACCATATAAATAACAATGTTAAGTGCAACTTAGTTTATGCCTTTACATGACCAAAGACACTAGGCACTATGGAGACTAGAGATAATATGAGGCATGCAAGAATGCATCCCCCTAGAGATATTTACTAGTGATATATAGTGCCTTACCAAACTAAGCTTAGACTTGTGTCAAAATATGTGAAAATTAGAAAACTAGTTCAAACTGTTGTAACTCAAGCACTGAGATATTTTCACAAGAGAGTAGATTGTTTCCATTCATGTTCCTAGGATGTTGGATATGCTAAATTTTACATTAAAAATATATTCAACAAAAAAATATTCAAAGTGCAAGAGAAGGAAGTCAACGTTTCCATTATGAGTATATCACTACAAGTACATTAGCATGAACTTGCTATTTCAGAGTCCATCTTGTTAGTAATCATAGTAGTCAAAACCAACAAAGTTAACCATCAATGAAATTGTATCCTACACATGTATAAAATATAAAATATAAGTAATTAAATAGAAATAATATTTATTATTCTTTGAAAGTATAATAACTAGAAATTGCACCACATTTTGCGAAAGAAACGTTGTAAGGAAATCACATAGGAAAGAGTAACCTAGAAGAAATAAGATGTTGTAGGGAAGGAGCCATCGTGAAGGAATGAAAGAAAATGTTTTCTTCCATGGAAGCATGTCGTGGAGGTTTGAAAGATATTGAGGATAAGAGTTATCAACCAGAAAATTTTCTTACAGATATTGAAATAGGTAAGCGGGGCTGAAAAAATATATGTAAACTAACCTAATAGAGAGCATGAAGGAGATGTATAGGTACAAAACAAAGAGCTTGAAAGAGATGTGGATGTACCTGGAAATAATGAGGAAATGAGAGATGTAGAGGAACTTGTCAATGAGAAATGATTGACTACACAAATGAAGTCACCATTTTAATATTTTAAATTTTTTCAATGTACATGCCGAGTTCAAATTAAAATGAAAAAATTTATACTTTTTTTATGTAGGGACAACATCTTACCTACAACAAGATCGTACCACACATAGAAAAACATGGACATTAATCTGAAGTTGCAAGAAATTGTCCTTGATGAAAATTTTCTAGATAATATAAAATCAAATAAAATTGAAGAAATGAGGTGACTAATTCATGAATGAACAGTTCAAGGTAAAGTAAATTGGTTGATCAAATTTTTTTTCCAAGGTATATCTATCATAGCACAACCTTAGCTCTTAAATATATTTTTAAATAAAAAATATCTAAGAGCCTTACAACTTATGAAGCATGTGTTGAAGTTAAGTTAAAGAAATTGTCTGATCATGGAAACATGAATCCCTCAATAATAAAGAAATAGATCATGATTTTCTGTAACATCACTCCTAAGCAATTTTTATTTTATTTTATTTTATTTATTTATTTATTTCTGGAGTCTTCCATATTGCTATACATAAATTTTCCCATTGAGTCGTTTATATTTCTATACATATAGTATAATTTTCATAAATTCCCTTAGAAATAGTGGATACCTCATATCTACAAACACTTCCCTACCAAGTTCATGTCTAAAGACAATTCCCTACCAACCAAGTTATTATACGTATTTTATTAACTCATGAATAATGTACATGGGTGTTTTAATCCACCTCCAACCTTGTATAGGTTCCATATGGTAATACCGTACATCAAATATACAACTATATCAAAGATATATCCATTCCATACATCCTTATTCTATCTATACGTCTCCCACTTAAAAGTTATACGTATCACTTTGATATACAATTACACATCTTTTGGATTTGGTTTTTAAGCCACTATATAGGTTTATACTTGTGCTCGTACGTCTCGTTCGTCATTGGGATATGCTTTTGAATACTTGTTTCCAACAATCGGTAGCCATACGTGGAACGTTAAATATATTCTATGGATAGGGTTGAGATTTATACATGGTTTCCTATTCCCTCCTCTTGATACAAGCGGGATTCGAGACTCATTAATTAAACATTTCACGGATTTAATGCCCAGCTATACTTGTGAGCGCCATGATGGTTTTGCATTTAAGGAACGTATGTTTTTAAGTCTCATTACACTCCCCTAAAATCCAAATCCAACTTCAAATCCTCCTCGGCGTACAACTCTGCTCCACATAAATTTTTATGTACCGGGTTTTGGTTTTCTAAGGACAATGGATTTAAGACCAAAGATTATCGTATCACATGGGATTATTCTCTGTAATGTCAAGGTGATTTTATATAGTTTTCTGATATGGAATGGTTTATCGTCGCACATGTGGACGGTGATCCCCATTCGACCTCTAGGGTTTCATACTGTATTAAAATGTAAACTCAACTGAGTCAACTTCATTTTTACGCTCCGTCAATTTTTTTTTTGTTCTTCATTCCAGGCGAGCCATTTGACCTCATTCTTGTCTCGACTGGTGTATGATTTTTGCTCCTGGAATGGCTTGGTGCTTCCTACCCTGCGTATATGGTAAGTGATTCATTGTGTATTATCATTAGAGACAATATAGATGTTATTTTCATTGTTCACTTCAATTTCTCAAGCGATATGGCTTTGGTATCATAGCTACTCTCTTCTATTGTAGCATTTCCCTTCATCGTTTCGTCTTGTTGTTATCTGGATTTGATACTCAATTTTTTTTTTTTTTTTATGGCTTCTCCCTCAGCCAACATGTATGAGTATTCAGATTTGTTCACAACGTTGTTATAATGCTCAGATTTCTCAATACACAGGGCCGAAGGAAATTCCCATCGTACCGACAGGTGATTTTTTGCCAACCCCCAATGTCGCCCTCCTGTTGGTTCATTTCCTTTGTAAAATAATCACTGTAACATTCTCCTTCCCTCTTTACATTACAGAGTAAAGGAATCTAGTTCAATACGATGTGTATAAGGTAGGTACTGGCTCGATTTTAATTTGTTGCACTCCTATATGTTTTTGTTTTTTATTTCTGTCTCTATTTTTCTTTCAAATTTAGATCATTTTACATGGGTGTTTACAGGTAAGGACTTGTTAAGGGTACTTTCAAGGAATGGTTCTTTTGGTCCTCTCTAGAATCCAACTTAATTTTGCGTTCACTTATCCTGAACAGGTCGGTACTACCTCATGCTTCGGAATCCAGAGTGATTTTATATAAGATGTGAGATTTTGTCTCGTCTAGCAATTTAGTTTTTAGTTATGGTCTTTGTCAAAAAATTTCTGATATTTGTAATAGTTAGGACATTCATTTCGGTGAAACTGTGACTGTTGTGGAGGTAAATCCTCTCTGCGGACAGAGGCGATCCCTACTAGCCCAGACCGCGTCTAGCAACAATCATTCACACTATGGGGCAGGTTCCTAATTGTAAATAAAACAACTAGCGATGAAGGCTTACCTGGAATCCAACGTTGTCGCTCGTAGAGAAAGTAGTGCTCTCGTTCCTTAGCTCTGGCAGATCACGATCCCCACGATCTCCGTGATAGGACACCTGCACATGCGAGAAACAAAACAAACGTAAGCGTAAAATCCAGTACATGCAACTATATGTCAGTCAGAAAGGACATAACTCATCATCATAAACAACAACAAGAGTGGAACCATAACCAATAGTCATTTATTATTAATCAATCAAAGGAAGAATACGACCATAGTTCTGATGCTGAATTCTCCTTCGACGGGTTGCCAGTGGAACACCTCTCAAAAAGCCTGTCAAGGATGGGACAAACCTCTCTCTTCAGATCTTGACAATAGTCTCCTTGCTTAGATTTGGCCTTAAGGGAATTATGGAGGCTCTTGTAGCATAAGGCTCTTGGGAATTTGGGAACTTGAAGACTAGCATACAATGGAGATGGGAAAGCTTTTATAGATGGAGGAAGGGGAGTTGGGATCCCTATAATCATGGGATTGGCCCTATCATCAAGGAAGCTTCCATGAGAGGTGGAAAACCACTTCCTCTCTATGGAAATCGATAGCCAAACCTCCCAACTCAAGATAGATAGCAGTCCAGGAATTTGTTAGGACGAAACTTCCGCCATTTATTTTTAAAAAACACTCCTTAAATTGGCTGGCGCGAGTGCAACTCTGGGACAGAGCGCCAATTGGCGTGACCTCTTTGAAGGATTTTCCCCATTGGCGCGGGTGCTGAACTGTCTGCCCGCGCCAATGCAAAAAGGGGTGTTTTTAGGGTTTCTTACAAGGATATGTCTTCAGGGGGATGAAAGTACATGTTCAGGGGAATGCCATAAAAGTATTTTCAAGTTATGTCACTGCTCACAGGTCACAAAATGAGCCCTCCAATGTGCGAGACGGGGAATGGTAGGGACGGTGACAAAGAGGATCGATAAATATACTCAGGTATGGTCGCAGCCATCCAATAAGTGAGTCATGTAAATAATCATAATAATCCACAAAATGCAGCCTGGATTACAACAGACACAATCCAGGGTCTTGCTCTCCATCTCGACCCGAACAAAGTACAAGTTCAAGCATGCGAATAAGTGAGCTGAAGCCGAACATGCAAGAACAGCGTCTGATTACCAGCCAATGATGAAAGCTGTTAACAGATGCGAGAGGTACCACCAATAATGACAATGGCCCTCAAGGTACTACAAGTACAATCTAAAGCATGTGAATAAATGAGTTGGTGTCGAACACCCGTAGAATCACTCGATCAGAGGCCAATGATGAAAACCTCGCGTCGAATGCAAAGAACCTACCATTGAGGCATGCAGGCTCCAAGGTACCAGAAAGGAGTCTCTAGATCAGCTTCCTGAATAATGAGCTGAAGTTGACAGGAAGTGACCTTTATCGAAGGTGGGCCATAGTGTTTCCCACATCATCGACACGAGACAAAGGAACATAATGTTTTTGTGAATCACGATCAGATGAGAATCAGAGGAAGGCTGGTACTTGCAGAGGTCAACTTCTCTTGAACATATAAATGGCACGACAGTGAGTTTGGCAGTATTTGACATTAATAGTTCAGAGGCCATGGCGACGAGGCAAAGAGAAGATGAAAGGTCAAAAGGGATTACCCAAACCCACGGAGGCAAGTGAAAGATGAGATGAAATGTCCCCAACCCGACACGAATGCAGACAAGTGCCATGTTCAAGAGCGACATACTGCCGACACGACAATGATTCTGGTTCCATTTTTTCACCGCCATTTCCGGTGAGTACCCCAATTATTTTTTATAACAAGCTTGAAGGGGATAACATATGCTTGTGATATAAGTCCATCCTAGTACATTTAACGAGCCCTAGGAAGGAGCGACTCGAATAGCGCCATCATGACTAAATCCAATGTCATCAGAGTTTAACGAGTCTGACAAAGGGAGAACTCAACATCTTTTCATGTTTAGAGAGTTTGAAAAGATAGCGGAAAAGTAAACTCCAATGGTCCCTTTTCGTAAATATTTTCTCAGATCCGAAAAGGTAGAAAACTATGTTTGAGAAAACCTCCTAGTCACGATAGGCTAGGGTATTCCTTTTTCGTAAATAATATATCCTAGCCCAAAAAAGGGGTAAATGTATACTAGGTAGATGTCGTTTCGTAACCACTTTAACAAGATCAAAAAGACAAGCGACTCGGCAATCTTTTCATGTTTAGAGAGTCAGAAAAGAGCTGAAAGTTGACTCCTCCTGGATGAATGAGTGGTGTAAAGGGTAGCAACTGGTTCTGGTAATGGTGGAACTGCTCGGAAAATGATAAAAGTCAAGAGGCTAGCTAACAAGACCACTCATCGCAGCAGTTCCTCAGGAACGGGTAACACAACCAAGTGAAGGCATATGATCGGCCAAGCAGATAGTGACGATGGAGTAAGAAAACCAAGGCTCATCTGGCAAAACATGCTGATAAAATGGCAATCACAAGAGGTAAAATGGTAATGGTTTCATTTTTGCACAAGCTTGAAATCAGAAAACTCTACTTGAAGTTGGTTTAGTTTTTACACAAGCTTGAAACAAAGATAAACTATGCTTGAAAAAGTAAGCATGCCCCTAGCATGGTGACTCAATTCAAGGTACATGCCCCCCAAGCTTCAGTCCATATGAAAGGCAGATGGAGTGAAGATTCAAATTACGAGACCAAGAGAAAGACTCGACTGGGATTTTACGAGATCTTATCAAAGACTCGAATTGAACAAGAACATGTTTCATTATTTTAACGAGGTTGACACATTAAAAGAACTATCCTCAGGACACCTTGTTTCATGGTTTAGGGAGCTTGGCACAAGACAAGGAACTTTGCTCCTGACAACCTTGTTTCATTTTTTAAGGAGCTTGACACAAGACAAGGAACTGTGCTTTGACAGACCGTGTTTCATTTTTTAAGGGTCTTGACACAAGAAAACGAACTATGCTCTGATGACCTTGTTTAATTTTTTAAGGAGCTTGGCACAAGACAAGGAACTCTACTCCCAAGACCTTGTTTCATTTTTTAAGGAGCTTGACACAAGAAAAGGAACTTTGCTCCGACCTGCTTGTTTCATTTTTTAAGGAGCTTGACACAAGAAAATGAACTGTGCTCCAACGAACTCATCATAATGGACAAGAAGTCATCGCTTCCGAGAGTTCCACTCTCGATGGAAGGAAAACATCTGGGAAGTCAGGACCCAATGCCCCCAGCACCTGATGCACAATGGCACTATCACTGAGTACAGGCATGGGGTAGGTAGCCACATAGTTGACCTGTGGTGAGGCAGATACAACGGGTGGATAAAAACTAGGAAGGGATGATGGCGGGCCAGATGCCACATCAGGACCAAAGAATGAAAGCTGATCAATGATCACAATCCGTCCTTCATGTGGAAAACAGACCACATGAAAAAGGGAGGAGACAAGCGCTCCCATGCCATAGGTGTAATCGCGCCCCGAAAGAAAATTAAAATCCGAGGGGCCTGGAACAACCATCACATCCATATGGACAGTTGTACCTCCCAAAGTAACAGGTAACCTTGGAAGGATCCCTAATGGTTGAATCGTTCTTCTGTTAAATGCCAACGAATTCCGCGTAATAGGCGTAAGAAGTGGCGAACCGAAAGCTAGCCAAGTATTCGAGGATA
This sequence comes from Pinus albicaulis, assembly GCA_034641835.2. Lineage (NCBI taxonomy): Eukaryota > Viridiplantae > Streptophyta > Pinopsida > Pinales > Pinaceae > Pinus > Pinus albicaulis. Next base: position 1,072,361,996 of record CM076584.1, read on the forward strand.
AAATACTAACATACGTGCCTTCATCTATAATGGTGCTGGGTACGACCAGACCAAAAGCCTGTATTTTAATCTCGAAAGGCACATAAGACGGAAGGCAGTATCCTAGAAATCGATTCCAATGAAAGGAAGCGACCAAACTACTCAGAGGGGCTACCATCGGACCAAAATGGTCTTCGCCTAGTGTTACGATAGAAGAAGGAGCATCCTCCACGACCTCCATCTCAAAGGCGGGAGTAGTATCCTTTGGGACCTCCATCACGAGAGGTGGAGGAGCAGCTTCTTGAGGTAATGGGATAGGAGAATATTTCTCCAAGTCCGAGGAATCTGAAGAAACAAGAAGAACCTGAGGGATGTGAGGTCCACTCTCAATGGAAAAGACATGGTGCACCATAGACAGGGCCGGCTCAACTGATCCCACAACCAATGGTTGGTCGGGAACGAATTCCTAAATTTGAATTTCCGAGGGAGCTGGATCGACCAAGGATGACTCTTGACCAATCGTAGGATCAGCTGGTGGAGGACTCAAAGACAGCTGCTTATAACCAACTAGGAGGCATGGTGTAGAAACAGCTGAGTTGTCCAAAACTCGCTTGGCTTCATCCATATATGGACAAAGGTGAATGGCATGGTGCCCTTCACACAACTTACAGGGATTGGTAATATTACCCTGCTTCTTAGGAGCCTTACCAGCACCAGTTGAAGGCGTGCCCCCAACCTGACTCCCGAAATCCAAAGGAAACAGCGGATGACCATTGGACCATACTTCGAGCACCTTGGGAATACGAGGGCAGTCTCGAAGAAGATGGTCTCTTGTGCACAACATGTAAGGGAACTTTACTTTCCGTGGAGGGTTGGGAGGTTTATCAAGAGGAGATGATTCAGAAGCAGTAACTGCAGCTTTAGCCTCTCTCTTATCGGACTTCTTCTTCTTTGTCTTCTTCTTCTTCTTCTTAGCCACCTGGTTACTCGAATCCAGACTTTCACTAGGCAAAGTAGAAGAGGAGGATGCAGAAACAGGCGAAGAAGGGGAGAGGTCCACCTTGGAATCAACATGATGTTCTTAAGGCAGAGGAGACAGTTGAACAGTAGTTGGGACATTCGGGACCACAGAGGTTGAGAACAACCAAACAGGCAACCCAATAGTTAACCCAGGAAGGGAAAATGTTGCCATATAAGGAGCGCCAACATTTCCAAAAGGAGAAAAAGGACCAGGATTCCCATCGGAGGGGATTCCTTGGTTGGTGAACTCCGGAAAATCTGCCATCGAAAACGACCCAAAATAGCACCCTAAGGAAACTAACTTTAACCAGGAATATTTCGTGGGTAGTTAATTTTTAAAACATTGAAACAAAAATCTATTGTTTCATCTTTTAAGAGTCAAGAAACAGGCAAAAGGCGACTCTATCACTTTCAGATTGGAAACAAGCATGAAAGGACAAGCGCTTGATGATCTTTTGAAATTTAATGAGTCAGAAAAGATCGAAATGACTGCTCTGGTAATCTAGGCAAAGGGTGTACCAGATATCCATGAACTGAAATATACACCCTGGTTTCAAAATGAAAGAGAAATCAACCAAGGACTTAACGTACGTGCAGGCAATCTCCCCGAATGCTGTGTCCGGTGTATCACGGATATAGGGCGGCAGACTCGGCTTCCTATGGATAAAGGATAGAAACCTAGTGGGGTCTCCCTTTATATACGCGACGGTACGGGGAGCACAAATCCGTACTAGCACTGTCTAAATCCAAGAGGAAAATGACAGCTACTAGGTTTTAAGACGTCGTAACACGTCTCTAGCCTAGACCACTAAATGTGTTTCGTTAGATTTCAATGCTACCTTAGTGTAAATTAAGTAAATTTTAAAGTTTATCTTCAATTACGTTTCAGTTTTCAGGTCCTAGCGAATGTAATGTCTCAAAATCTCCTAAATGCACTCTATATGCCACAGTATATCATTTCATTCGATGAAAGCTATTTATGAGAGAGTTGAGAGCTTTTCACATAATAACGAAATGAACAGAAAACAACCAATGATATCTCTAATGCAGCTAATGGAAACTAAAAAAATTTCTTTCAAAGCTACTAATCACTAATAACACCGAAAATATTTTGATTCGCACTAACTAATTCAAAGAAAAAGATATTTTTTTTTTGTATATTTTCAATGTTTATGAGCAAAATGCACTAAAAAAAATGAAAAATAATGGAAAGCAATTTGAGAAATGATTATAAGAGAGCAAAAACAAACAAATTTCACTCAATAGCAATCACAATCAGACCTCAAATCAACCAAAAGTCCCTCAAAACGAAAAGAATCCCAAAGACTCCAAATGAGCCGTGTAATCTAGGCCCAAGATGAGACAAAGAGGAATTCGAATGAAGGAGGAGTCAATCACTCAAATAACGTAATAAAACGATAAACAACTATCAAACGAATGCAGGGAAGCAATCATGAAGTTGACTGAACTGATGAAAACCAAAAACTCCCAAGGAAGGCTCGACACACAATAGCACCTGGATGACCTAGGGTTAGAATGAAAAATCGATGGAAATGGGCAAACAGCCAAAGGATGAAGGTAACAGTCAGTCAATCAAGGCTCGAAAACACTCAAAAAGTGGAAAAATCCAGACCAAACACACAAATCAGGCTCAAGAAGCTCAGAACTGAGCAAACCCTAGTGCCTCACAGGATTGGCGCGACTGTGAGGCTGAAACTAGCGCCAAAGGTGAATTGGCGCAGGTAATACACAAGAAACCTGCGCCAATGGGCGCGACTGTCAAGCTGAAAAGATCGCGACTCGAGTTTCCCAGTCAAAAACAAAAAAAAGAAATCCAACAAGTAGACCAGTGATGATCAGGCTATCAAAGACCCAAATTCATAGAAAGAACCAGCCCAAAAGAGCTGATCAAGCAAGGAGGATCAAGAATCGATTGAAAGGACAAGACAATGCTCCAAGGGTTCAGTTTACAAACTAAACCAGAGATTGACTGAAGCGGCTTTGATCTACTTCGCAATTGCAAAGCAAAAGCATTTCGAAGGCTATCTGGCCAACTTCAGGCTCCGTCTATAGCTTATAAAACGAACAACAACAAGCTAACGATCCTCAGCGGAGTTGCCAATTTGTTTTGGAGGTAAATCCCCTCTGCAGACAGAGGCGATCCCTACTAGCCCAGACCGGGTCTAGCAACAATCATTCACGCTATGGTGCAGGTTCCTAATTGCAAATAAACCAACTAGCGATGAAGGCTTACCTAGAATCCAACGCTATCGCTCGTATAGAAAGTAGCACTCCCGTTCCTTAGCTCTGGCAGATCACGATCCCCACGATCTCTGTGATAGGACACCTGCACATGCGAGAAACAAAAACAACACAAGCATAAAATCCAGTAGATGAAACTATATGTCAGTCAGAAAGGACATAACTAATCATCATAAACAACAACAAGAGTGGAACCATAACCAATAGTCGTTTATTATTAATCAATCAAAGGAAGAATACAACCATAGTTCTGATGTTGAATTCTCCTTCGGCGGGTCGCCAATGGAACACGTCTCGAAAAGCCTGTCAAGGATGGGACAAACCTCTCTCTTCGGATCTTAACAATAGTCTCCTTGCTTAGATTTGGCCTTAAGGGAATTATGGAGGCTCTTGGGAATTTGGGAACTTGAAGACTAGCTTGCAATGGAGATGGGCAAGCTTTTATAGATGGAGGAAGGGGATTTGGGATCCCTATAATCATGGGATTGGCCCTATAAAAAAGGAAGCTTCCATGAGAGGTGGCAACCCACTTCCTCTCTATGGAAATCCGTAGCCAAACCTCCCAAATCAAGATAGATAGCAATCCAGGAATTTGTTAGGACTAAACTTCCGCCATTTATTTTTAAAAAACACTCCTTAAATTGGCTGGCATGAGTGTGACTCTGGGACAGAGCACCAATTGGCTCACCTCTTCAAAGGATTTTCCCCATTGGCGCGGGTTCTGAACTGTCTGCCTGCGCCAATGCAAAAAGGGGTGTTTTTAAGGTTTTTTACAAGGAGATGTCTTCATGGGATGAAATTACATGTTCAGGGGAATGCCATGAAAGTATTTTCAAGTTATGTCACTGCTCACAGGTCACAAAATGATCCCTTCAATGTGCGAGATGGGGAATGGTAGGGACAGTGACAAACTGCTGTGTAACAGTGACATTCTTCTCTCAATAGGCGAAATAAATAGTACACTATTCTATTGACATTTCGATAGGTTACTTCTGTGGCATAAAATATGTTTTGGGTCCAATTGGTTATCATTCTGAGGATACCATCTGTTATTTAAAATTTTATTCCATATTGTTTATTTGTAAAATAATTTTCAGAATAGACTTTAGTTAGTTTCAGTATTATGCTTTCCTACTATATTAGCATCCACCTCTATTTAGTACTATCTACATAGATGGTCAAGAAATGCTACTTAACTCCATGGTGTTAATGGCTAGAAATTTCCTTTTCTTATTTAATCGAGAGGGTTAATAAATCCAGTGTACCCTACTTAGATTAATTTGAACTCGCTGTTGCTCATTGATATAAATTTTTTTTCCTACTATATAGAGGTCTCATAGAACAATGAGAGGTTTTATTTCTACTATGTTTTTCATATCACTTCATATGAGGATATAATATAGTTGCCATATAATAGAAGGTTTGTACTTCGACGCAACCTCTTGAGTTCTGTATAACTATTCCACTTTATCTATATGTGTGGAAACAACACTAATGCTATATTTCTAATCATACTTCTAATCTTCATCATTCTATAGTAAAATCTTATTGTTAATGTAGTTCCATAAACCCAGAATTTAATAACTAAATTTTCAGATACCATTATAATGTTTCTCTGTCCATAGAGGTGGAGAGTTAACTTTATTATTGTATAAGCAGAGCTGGTTAATAATTAAGTGACAGGTACTCGTTTAATAATTGATCTTCACTCTATACCTATACATTTATATAGACATCTGCTACTGATATTTGGAATTTTTCTCAAATATACCAAGGTATCATGTATGTGGTTCAGTATATTTTTATGGAGTAATAATAGCTTCTGCCAATTATCAGTCTGTTCTAATTTTTTTTTTTTCAGAACATTAATATCATAAGTATTCTTATCAAGAGCAAGTATACACTATCAGAAATCTGTTTCCCTTCCGTAAATATTATTACTTTAGCATATCTACTTCTGTTTTGAATTAACATGCATCATTGAACTAGTAGTATGACCAATTTTCCTACATGCAATTAAGTAGAAGTAGCCAACCAGATACTAATAGTTTCCACTCACTTTATTCAATTCTCAGTGATTTACAATTGAGTTAATTAACATATTTCCAAAGCAGATTAAAGTTACACTTTACTTGTTCTAAGGAATCTATTTAATATCTAAGGAATTGTTTAATATCTCCATATTTAGACCATCCTATGGTTTAGAGAATCTGGTTGATAGCATTCCTTAGACTGTACTCCTACTACACTACAGAAATCTGGAAGAGTTATTTCTTCTATGGAATTCTTTTAAAAGTAAGGAGCATAAATTTTAACTTAAATAAAACAATAGCTACAACATTCACCAGTACAATACTCCAGCAATTTATTGTAACCATTCATAAAAATATTATAAGCATACCAGTTAGGCAGTTGACCAATCCTCCCAACCTTAGAGTTCCTTTGTCTCCAGAACTCACCCCCGAGCTGAGATCTTCTCCAAGAACAAACCAACCCCAATTTGTTCTGGAGTAGCTTATTTAATCTTATGCTCTCCAAAGCCTGTTTCTAATTCTGCATCCAGAATACAGGATTCTTTGATTCCTGTTTGCCTAGGCTTCCCTTATTTAGGGAGTTTTAAAGCTTCTTTCTATTTTTCCATCTTTTTACCTCTTCCCAACTACTCTCCACCTCATTGGGAAAATCTATATTTTTCCTCAAAAATCTAAATTAGAAATGAATTCTTTCAAGGATTTTTGAAATATTTTTGGGGAAAGTCTTAGCATATTTCCATACCTCATGGATTTGGCAAGTGATCTCAAAATTCTCATTTGGTCAATATGCACAGAAATATTTTATTTATTTTTCAGAATTAAATACTTAATTACATCCACACAATAACTATCCATTGGGGTCCACTCCCCTTTGGACTGAATTTCAAATGTCTAACTTGAAAAAAACATAAAACTAGGGGTGTTATATATTCCCCCTCTGAAAACCAACACTATCCTCGGTGTTAACAATTAAATTCTAGAGTTCATTTTGAAAATAGATATGGATGTTTTTCCATCATCTCAGTTTCTCTTTCCCATGTAGCTTCTTCAGTAGTAAAGTGCTTCTACTGCACCTTTACTCTTGCTACCATTCGGTTTCTCAATTCAATTTCTTCCCGCTCCAATATTTGAAGCGGCTCTGGAAGGAACTCCCCTTCTGGTTCCACCTATATCACATTCCAATAAACAATGTGAGAAGCATAATGTACATATATTTTTAATAATGAAACATGAAACACATCATGAAATTTAACATGGGGCAGTAGGGCCAGTTTATAAGCTACTGGTCCCACCCTTTCTAACACCTCAAAAGGCCCAAAATATCTAGGAGACAATTTTGCACAACTTCTAGCATAAATTGTGCTCTTTTTGGGTTTAATACGTAGGTACACATGATCACCCACTTTGAACTCTTGATGCACCATTTTCTTATCAGCATAGTTTTTCTGTTGATCTTGTGCTGTCTTGATGTTTCTTTGTATTTGTTTGACAATCCCTTTCATTTCTTGTAAAGTATCTGGCCCCAATACTAGCTTATATTCCGGTTGGATCCAACTTAAAGGAGTACGACACTTCCTTCCATAGAGTGCTTCAAATGGACTCATTCTGATGGAGGATTGATAGATGTTGTTATGAGAAAATTCGGCTAAATGCAAGTAGTCTTCCCATTTTGATGGCTGGTCCATCGCATACATTCTCAGCATATCCTCCAAGATCTGATTTTTTCTCTTTGTTTGACCATCCGTCTGAGGGTGATAGGCAGTACTAAAATTCAGTTTAGTGCCCATGCCACCAAATAGACCTTTCCAAAATGCAGTTGTGAACTTAGCATCTCTATTAGAAATAATCATCTTTGCGACCCCGTGTAGTCTTACTATCTCTTTTAGGAACACATCTGCTACTTGGGTTGTCCCAAAAGTAGATTTTACAGGTATGAAGTGTGCAACCTTTGTTAAAGTGTCTACCACTACCATCACTGAGTCATGCTGGTAATTTTTTCTGGGTAAACCGGTTATAAAATCTATAGAAACAATGTCCCATTTCCATTCTGCAATTGGCAAGGGATTTAAAAGTCCAGCTGGATGTTGATGCTCGACTTTAACTAGTTGACATTCCATGCATCTAGCTAAATATTCTGCTATATCTTTTTTCACTCCTGGCCAAAGCAATTTTTTTTTTAAAGATGTTAGCATTTTCTGATACCCCAAATGTCCTGCATATGGTTGTTCATGGTATTCATCTAAGATCTCTTTTTCAAAGATTCTACATTGGGGATATACAATCTGTTTTTATAGCAGATCATCCCTTTCTGGTCTTGGGTGTACTCAACCATTTCTTTCTTCTGCATTTTTAATTGGAGACTTTCATAATTGGGATCTTGATTCGCTACCTTTTTAACTAATTCTTCTAAAACAAAAATAACACTACTCCCAATGTTGCTTATGTGTTGGCAAGAATTTCTGCTTAGCACATCAGCAATTTTGTTTTCTTTCCCTTTGATATGTTTTATGTCCATATCAAATTCACTTAGAAAAGACAGCCATCTGGCTTGTCGAGCATTCAAATATGTTTGAGAGAAGAAGCACTTGAGACTAATATGATCAGTCATCAATGTAAATTTTTTCCCAAGAAGATAGTGTCACCACATCTTCAAGGCATGAATTATAGCAGCCAATTCCAGATCATATACACTGTAGTTCTGTTCATGTTTCTTAAGTTTCCTATATTCATATGCAATCACGGAATTTTCTTGCAACAGAACTCCTCCCAATCCATCTCTACATGCATCAGTACACACAACAAACTCCTTGTCAGGATCTGCAATCTTCAGTATGGGGGCTATAGTGAGTTTTAATTTTAGTTGCTTGAAACTGTTTTGGCATTTTTCAGTGTACTCAAATTTAGTGCCTTTTCTCTGTAGCGAAGTTATGGGATATGCTATTGTAGAAAATATTTTCACAAATCTTCGATAATAACCTGCAATTCCCATGAACGATCTCACTGCTGAAACATCAGTCGGCATTGGCCAGTATCTAACAGCCTTTATTTTCTCAGGGTCAACAGCCAATCCTTGTTCATAAATAATATGCCCCAAGTATTGAATATTGTCTTTATAAAATTCATATTTACTGAATTTGGCATATAAATGGTTTTCTTTCAAATTTTGCAAAACTATTCTTAAGTGTTCTTTGTGCTCTTCCTCACTTTTTGAATAAACCAGAATATCGTCTATGAACACTAGTACGAATTTATCCAAGTACTTGTTCAAAACACTGTTCATTAAGAACATAAAAGTCGCAGGGGCATTTTTCAAACCAAAAGGTAGGACTACAAATTCGTAGTGACCATACCTGGTACGAAAAGTTGTTTTACTAATGTCTTCCTCCTTAATTCTAAGTTGGTGATAACTAGTCCTCAGATCAATCTTAGAAAATACGGAAGCCCCTCTTGCGTGATCAAAAAAGTCATCAATTCTGGGTAATGGATATCTATTTTTAATTTTCAACTTATTCAGCTGATGATAGTCAATGCACATTCTAAAGGTTCCATCCTTGTTTTTCACAAACAGCACTGGTCCTCCCCAAGGAGACACACTCGGTCTGATATAACCTTTATCCAACAATTTTTGCAATTGCATTTTCAACTCCATGAGTTCAGGGGGGCTCATCTGATAAGGGGCTCTGGAAACGGGTGTTGCTCCAGGCACCAAATCGATGGAAAAGTCAATCTCTCTTTTGGGGGGAAGATGAGGAATCTCATCTGGAAAATTTTCTTTGAAATCTCTTACCACTGGTAGAGTGTCTAGCAGGTTTTCTTTAGGTTTCTATCCTAATTCTTCAACATGTATAGCATATACTTGATATCCTTTCCTAGTTGTTCTTTTTAATTGCAGAGTGAATATTTGTCTTACCGAAATAGGCTTTGGTTTTCCTTTGAGTGTAAAGGGTCTCCCTTCCTCATCTATGTAGTGCAGATTTTTATCCCAACAGTTCATCATAGCCTTTCTCTTTTCTAACTAGTCCATTCTTATTAGAAATTCATATGAGCCTAAGGGAAGAATGTTTAAATTTACTTCTGTCTGAAAATCATTTAATTTAATTGCTATTTGAGGTAACTTATCAGTTACTTTTCTCTTGGTGCCAGTGGCTAATTGGACCAACCAAGACTGCTGAAATTTTTTCAGTATTGAGATTGCATTTCTCTACAACTTGTGAACTAATGTAACTCAAAGAAGCGCCCGGATCAATCAAAACCGTAGCATATTGGTCAACGATCTTACCTTCGATCTCGACCATAGTAGCCTGGTGTTCTACTTGTCGGTTCTCTAAGGCTGCATTGTTAGTGGGTATATTCCTTTCTATATCATTCACTTTGGTAGCTTCTGGATCCCTCATTATCATCTGAATGTTTCGGTGTGGATAGTACCTCAACAAATGAGGTTCTCCGCAGCCCCAACATTTCAAAGGCTCCCACATTTTAATTGTTCCTTCCTTTTTATTATCTCCCTCTATTTGATTTGAACCAACTTGGGACTGAGCAGTTTGACTTTCCTTTGGTTTGTTAAATTTCTTCCGCTGATGATCTCTACCAAATTTCTTCAAGTAAGCTGGTTTCTGTTTCTTTCCTTTGAATTCACCTTTGTTTACCCAACTTTTCCCATGCTTACCCTTTCCTTTAAACTACTGGTAGCATAATCTAGCTTTCCTCACCGCTTCATCCATAGTTTCTGGATTATCAAACTCTATTTTCTCCTTGTACACAACAGGCAAGCAGTTCAAAAACCTTTGTACCTTTGCCTTCTCTTCACGAACATAAAGAACATACCTTAATAGATTTGTAAACTTGGTGACAAACTCATCTATGGTGAGCTGTCCCAATATGATTTTGTGGAAATCCTTCACTTTATCATCATAATAACATTCGTTTAGATAGTGTTTTTTAAACTTGACTTGGTAATCTTCCCAAGTCACTTTTTTTTCATCAATGGCATGGACCATTCTCGTCTCCTCCCACCACAAGGTAGCCTTACTCTGCAATTAGTAGACAGCTAATCTGGCCTTCAGATTTCTCTCGTATTCATAGACATGGAAATACTTAATCATATTCAACAACCATGCCTCAGCATCTCCCTCCTTTTCCCCATCATAGGAGGGAGGCTTAATTTTTTGGAATTCCCCCAGTAATTCCTTCTTCTGTTTAGACTGATGTCTAGTAGTGTCATCTTCCTCATATTCATCAGAGAACTTTCCTTTCTTCCTCTTTCTGGAACCTTCACCTTCTTGGCTGTTCCGCGAAGTCAGTTCTCTTATGAGCTTTTCCTGCTCCTCACTGGCTAATGACAACTTTTCATTCTGGCTTCTTAGCTCAGCCATCTCCCATTGCAACCTGTGCAACATAGCCATCAAAGGAGCATTGGGATCTGGCATGTTATCTTCATCACACATATCAACATAAATTTCATCTCCTTTAGCCATTTACTTTTCAGTTCCAGTACCACTGTACACTAAACAAAACAACATCAGAAAAAAAAATTCAAAATATATATATATATATATATATATATATATATATATATATATATATATAATTTATACAATGAGCACAACAACAACCCAGTTTTTCTAACATGAGCTCTAATACCATTTGTAACATCACTATTATGCAATTTGTTTTTTTTCTTTTTTCTTTTTTCTTTTTTCTGGAGTCTTCCATATTGCTATACATAAATTTTCCGATTGAGTCCTTTATATTTCTATACATATAGTAGAATTTTCATAAATTTCCTTAGAAATAATGGATACCTCATATCTACAAACACTTCCCTACCAACTTCATGTCTAAAGACAATTCCCTACCATCTAAGTTATTATATGTATTTTATTAACTCATGAATAATGTACATAGGTGTTTTAATCCACCTCCAACCTTGTATAGGTTTCGATATGGTAGTACCATACATAAAATATACAACTATATGAAATATATACCCATTCCATACATCCTTATTCTATCTATACATCTCCCACTTAAAAGTTATATGTATCACTTTGATACACCATTACACATCTTTTGCATTTTGGTTTTTAACCCACTATATAGGTTTATACTTGTGCTCGTACATCTCGTTCGTCATTGGAATAATATTTTAAATGCTTGTTGCTAACAATCAGTAGCCATACGTGGAACGTTAAATATATTCTATGGACAGGGTTCAGATTTATACATGTTTGCCTATTCCCTCCTCTTGATACACTGGGGATTCGAGACTCATTAATTAAACATTTCACCCGTTTAATACCCAGCTATACTTGTGAGTGCCGTGATGGTTTTGCATTGAAGGAACGTACGTTTTTAAGTCTCGTTACACTGCCCTAAAATCCAAATCTGACTTTAAATCCTCCTCGGCGTACAACTTTGCTCCACATATATTTTTATGCACCAGGTTTTGGTTTTCTGAGGATGATGCATTTAAGTCCAAAGCTTATCGTATCACATGGGATTATTCTCTGTACTGTCAAGGTGATTTTATATAGTTTTGTGATATGGAGTGGTTTATCGTCGCACACGTGGATGGTGATCCCCATTCGACCTCTAGGGTTTCATACTCTATTAAAATGTAAACTCAACTGATTCAACTTCATTTTGCTGCTCTGTCAATTGTTGTTTTGTTCTTCACTCTAGGCGAGCCATTTGGCCTCATTCCTGTCTCGACTGATGTATGCTTTTTGCGCCTGGAATGGCTTGGTGCTTCCTACCCTGCGTATATGGTAAGTGATTCATTGTGTATTATCATTAGAGATAATATAGATGTTCTTTTCATCATTCAGTTCGATTTCTCAAGCGATATGCCTCTGGTATCATAGCTACTCTCTTCCATTGTAGCGTTGCCCTTCATCGTTTCGTCTCGTTGTTATCTAGATTTAATACTCAATTTTTTGATTTTTTTTTATGGGTTCTCCCTCAGCTAACTTATATGAGTATTCGGATTTTTTCATAGCGTTGTTAGAATGCTTGAATTCCTCAATACGCAGGGGCGAAGGAAATTCCCATCGTACCGACAGGTGATTTTTCGCCAACCCCCAATGTCGCCCTCCTGTTGGTTCATTTAATTTGTAAAATAATCACTCTAACGTTCTCCTTCCCTCTTTACATTATAATGTAAAGGAATCTAGTTCAATACGACTTGTATAAGGTAGGTACTGGCTCGATTTTAATTTGTCGCACTCCTCTATGTTTTTGTTTTTATTTCTGTCTCTATTTTTCTTTCGAATTTAACTCGTTTTACATGTGTGTTTATAGGTAAGGACTTGTTAAGGGTATTTTCAAGGAATGATTCCTTTGGTCCTCTCTAGAATCCAGCTTAAGTTTTCGTTCACTTGTCCTGAACAGGTCGGTACTACCTCATGCTTCATAATCCAGAGTGATTTTATAGAAGGTGTGAGATTTTGTCTCGTCTAGAAATTTAGTTTTTAGTTCTGGTCTCTGTAAATTTTTTTGTGACAGTTGTAATAATTAGGACTTTCAGTTGGGTGAAACTGTGACATTCTTCTCTCAATAGGAGAAATAAATAGTACATTGTTCCGATGACATTTCAATAGGTTACTTCTGTGGCATAAAATATGTTTTGGGTGTAATTAGTTATCATTCCGAGGATACCCTCTGTTATTTAAAATTTTATTTAATATTATTTATTTGTAAAATAATTTTCAGAACAAGCTTTAGTTAGTTTCAGTACTATGATTTCCTGTTATATTAGCATCCACCTCTATTTAGTACTATCCGGATAGATGGTCGAGAAATGCTACTTAACTCCATGGTGTTAATGGCTGGAAATTTCCCTTTGTTATTTAATCGAGAGGGTTAAAAAACCCAGTGGACCCTAGTTAGATTAACATGAACTCACTGTTGCTCATTGATATTTTTTTTTTTCCTATTATACAGATGTCTCATATGACAATGAGAGGTTTTATTTTTGCTATGTTTTTCATATCACTTCATATGACGATATAATATAGTTTCCATATAATAGAAGGTATGTACTTCGATGCAACCTCTTGAGTTCTGTATAACTATTCCACTTTATCTATATGTGTGGAAACAAAACTAATGATCTATTTCTAATCATACTTCTCGTCTTCATCATTCTATAGTAAAATCTTATTGTTAATGTAGTTCCATCAACCCAGAATTTAATAACTAAATTTTCAGATACCATTATAATGTTTCTCTTTCCACAGAGGCAGAGAGTTAACTTTATTATTGTATAAGCAGAGCGGGTTAATAATTAAGTGACAGGTACTCATTTAATAATTGATATTCACTCTATACCTATACATTTATATAGACATCTGCTACTGATATTTGGAATTTTTCTCCAATATATCAAGGTATCATGTATGTGGTTCAGTATAGTTTTATGGAGTAATAATAGCTTCTGCCAATTTTCAGTCTGTTCTAAATTTTTTTTCTTCAGAACATTAATATCATAAGTATTCTTATCAAGAGCAAGTATATACTATCAGAAATCTATTTCCCTTCCGTAAATATTATTACTTTAGCATATCTACTTCTATTTTTAATTAACATGCATCATTGAACTAGTAGTATGACTAATTTTCCTACATGCAATTAAGTAGAAGTAGCCAACTAGATACTAATAGTTTCCACTCACTTTATTCAATTCTCATTGATTTACAATTGAGTTAATTAACATATTTCCAAAGCAGATTAAAGTTACACTTTACTTGTTCTAAGGAATCTGTTTAATATCTAAGGAATTATTTAATATCTCCAGATTTAGACCAGCCTATGGTTTAGAGATTCTGGTTGATAGCATTCTTTAGATTGTACTCATACTACACTACAAAAATCTGGAAGAGTTATTTCTTCTATGGAATTCTGTTAAAAGTAAGGACCATAAATTTTAACTTAAATAAAATAATAGCTACAACATTCACCAGTACAATACTCCAGCAATTTATTGTAACCATTCATAAAAATCTTATGAGCATACCAGTTAGGTAGTTGACCAATCCTCCCAACCTTGGAGTTCCTTTGTGTCCAGAGCTCACCCCCGAGCTGAGATCTTCTCCAAGAACAGACCAACCCCAATCTGTTCTAGAGTAGCTTATTTAATATTATGCTCCCCAAAGCCTATTTCTCATTCTACGTCCAGAATTACAACATGCTTTTATTCCTGTTTGCCTAGGCTTCCCTTATTTAGGGACTTTTAAAGCTGCTTTCTGTTGTTCTAAATTTTTACCTCTTCCCAACTACTCTCCACCTCATTGGGGAAATCTAGATTTTTCCTCAAAAATCTAAATTAGAAATAAATTATTTCAAGGATTTTTGAAATATTTTTGGGGAAAGTCTTAGCCTCTTTCCATACCTCATGGATTTGGCAAGTGATCTCAAAATTCTCATTTGGTCAATATGGAAATAAATATTTTAATTATTTTTCAGAATTAAATATTTAATTACATCCACACAATAAGTATCCATTGGGGTCCACTCCCCTTTGGATTGAATTTCAAATGTGTAACTTGAAAAAAAACATAAAACTAGGGGTGTTACATTTTCTACCTTCAAAATCAAAGGTCCTTTTCATGCAAATCCTCCATATTTAATCTTGATCACTTCCTTTTGAGTCACCTATGTATTATTTCTTCATGATCTTTGAAACTATTCAAAATTTCACATTGTTCTTTACCACTCATCTCACTGGTGTCTACCATGTTCTTGTTTTTTCAATATCGCTGATATGAAGTTGGTTTCTTCTGTTCTTTGTGCATATAGTAAAAAATATATGGAGAGATGGATTTCATCACTTCAAGAGCAGTAAAAATAATGTTATTGAGAAAATAACTCCAACAACTAGAGAGATTCAGTAGCATTTATGAAGTTGGTGAACATGTCTTGTTCTGTGGTGTTTGAGAAAATAACTCCAACAGCGAGAGAGATTCAGTAGCATTTATGGAGTTGGCGAACATGTCTTGTTCTGTGGTGTTGGCTACTCGACATAGCTTTCTTGATCTTGTGTAGAAGAAATGAATTTGTATTTATTTTATACTACATTAACCATGGAATTTCCAACATTCATGACATGCTTTCCATCACATTTGTAAAGAAAATTATAACAGAGTATCACACTTTTCTTATTAAAGCAAAATGCTTCTATATGTAACAACGATGCATTTCATCACTTAAGAGCAGTAAAAACAAGTTTATTGAGAAAACAACTCCAACACATTTGTACAGAAAATTATAACACAATACACACTTTTCTTATCAGAGCTAAATGCTTCTATATGTAACAACGATGGATTTTATCACTTAAGAGAAATAAAAACAATTTTATTTAGAAAAAAACTCCAACACATTTGTAGAGAAAATTATAACACAGTATCACAATTTTGTTTTTAGAACTAAATTCTCCTATATGCAATAACAATGATAAATTTCATTAGTTCAAGAGAAGTAAAAAAAAGTCTATTGAGAAAAAAACTCTAGCACTAAGAGAGATTTGGAAGCAATTTTTGAATTGTTAAATATGTCTTGCTCTATGGTGTTGGATATTGGGCTTAAATTTCTTAATCTTGGATACAAGACTGTAAATTTGCATGTAGCATATAATACATTAACCATGAAATTGTCAACATTTAGGGCACACTTTCCATCACATTTGTAGATAAAATTACAATAGAGTATCACATTTTTATTATCATATCTAAATGTTCCTTATGCAACAAGTACCTTGAGCCTATAGTTTACATTTGTGCAAGGAGGAGGAGAGGAGGAGTGTGAAGGTGCAAGCTAGAATAAGAAGAGAAAGAAGAGCCATTTTCTTTGGTTTTCGATTACGTTACAAACTAATAAATTTTGAAATCCCTAGCCATTTTCCTTGATTGTGGATCAGGTTATAAAGTAGAATACACTCTCTCTTCAGAAGACTCTATAGTATATATTGGATGGAGGGAAAGGTTATGATAAAAATTGTACAAAAAAACCCCTTAATCACATAGTGTCAATTTTGTAAAACTATAATCTACACTAAGGACTAAGTGGGCTTTTTCTTTTGTAAGTTTTGTTTGGAATTGAAAAATAAAAAAAATTATAAAATCTAAAATTATGTAGTGAAAAACTTCGTTTAAAATGTGAGAATAAAAAGTTGAGTAAGTTTGACATCATATAATATGAAAATCGTTATGATTATAAAGTAAAGTACATGAAAGATATTTTAGCTACAATTAGGAAATTAAATATATGTATATAATTTTTTTTGAACAGAAGAAATTTGATATTCATTAACAACAAATGTAGTTACAAACGGTTATGTATTAACAAACTATTACAATTAAGTAATTAAAGGTAAATTTAGTATTATTTAAGAAATGAGAATCATTAATATTCATCATTATTGCTCAAGATAAATCATGTAGTGTGAAATAATTTGGAAATTTTAAAAAGTTAACATATTTTAAATATTTTCATTATTAATTTATTAATTTATTTTTTTATATATTAAGAAATACTACTCATGAATAATAAAACAATTGTAACATAAATAATATATAACAAAAGAAACCACGTATTTTTTGAATAATAAAATAATTGTAACAAAAATAATATAGAACAAGAAAAATTATGTATATTTGGACGTATGAAAATTTAGATACATTTTATTAACTAAAATTTTAAAATAATAATGGCTATAAACCTTTATAAAATAATTTATTAAATAATTAGTTTATATCTATATTATTTATTAGAGGGATCAGTTCTCTTTTCACTGTAAAAGAGGTTCTCATATCAAGACATTTGATCCCTCTAGTTAAGATTGATCTAGGTCATCTTAGTTTCTGCCTTTAAATAAATTACATTCCACATGAATACCATGGGTCAATGCCATTGGCTATTTTATATTTTATTATTATTTTATTTTATTATTTTAAATTATCATGATGGATAACAACATTTTAACTTAAAAATCACCAAAACCTAAATTCAATCTAACTTATTAAAAAGAAAAAGAAAAAACTAAGATTATAAAACACATATATAAAACTATTTACTTGTGGATCTAATAGCCTAAAACATTTCAACATTTGATCCAATGGCTCAAACATTAGCATAGTAGGGGAGTTGTTTTCAAATTCACATATTTTAAAAAATTTCATTATTAATTTATTTTTTTATATACTAAGAAATACTACTCGTGAATAATAAAACACTTGTAACATAAATAATATATAACAAAAAAAAACTATGTATTTTTTGGAATAATAAAATAGTTGTAACAAAAATAATATAGAACAAGAAAAACTATGTATATTTGGATGTATGAAAATTTAGATACACTCTATTAAGTAAAAAATTAAAACAATAATGGTCATAAAACTTATGAATACCATGGGTCAATACCATGGGTTGTTTTTATAGTTTATTATTATTTTATTTTATTATTTTAAATTACCATAATAGATAAAAAAAAATTGATATAAAAATTACCAAAACCTAAATTCAATCCAACTTATTAAAAAGAAAAAAAACTAACATTATAAAAAACATATATAAAACTATTTACTTGTGGATCCAATGGCCTAAAACATTTCAATCATCTAACATTTTCTCCAATGGATCATACATGGACATAGTGGCAGCTAGGGAAGTTGTTTTCAAATACCAACGCCTTACGATGTAATTAATATCAATATTAAACCATTTAAATTCTTGATTTATAAGTGTAGAGAGATTATTTCTCACAACATGTAATTTTTCTTTGAACAAAATTTGAGAAAACTTTGGCACCTATAAATATTGATTCCTCTTAAAAATTAGTAGATTTAGAATTAACATAAATATATGTTCATTATTAATTAAAATATTTATATTTATACAAACTTCACACACACACACACACACACATATAGAAAAAATCATAGTTTAAATTATATTTCAACAACCATAATATATAGATCACCTTGGCATTTTTCTTTAACATGTTTTATAACTTTTTATAATTTATTTATCTAAGATCATATGTATAGTATTGATTAGAAATACATAGATAAATAGCTATATATATATTAGAAGAAAATTATTGTAAGTGAATTATATATATGTGTGTGTGTGTGTGTGTGTGTGTGTGTATGTTTATTAATTTAATTAACTAGCACAACCATAATAGTAAATGTAGTTGATATATGCCGAAGGTGTTAAAATATAATGGAGAATCTTTAATTTGCGAGAGTTGATTCACGGAACCTTAGGATAGGAATTATTTTCTATTTCTTAGGGTATAGTTCTAACTTACCTACATCTATGTTAGAATCTCCTGGTTCAGTCTCTCGATTGCAATGTTTTATTTATGAATTCAATGAAAAATATTTGATCATAGTATCGGAGCTCCAGGGTCGAATCATAGCTGGAGTGATGTGATCTGTGTGAGTATCAAGGTGGCAGAGGAGAAGCCCCTGATGAATGAGTCAAATTTATTTTTTCTTAGGTGTTATTCAGATCAACGTGGGTTTTTGAGGTACATTCGCGTTGGTCAGCGCATTTTTTGGAGGAACAATCGCATTGATAAGCGCGTATCTCAACAAAATAAATTCATTGAGTACCCAGAACCTTACTGGGTTTCATTCTAGGTGTGATAAATGTAGTATTTGGGTTTGTAAGCGCACCGATGTGGGAAAAAGAGGAGATCTGAGAAGATTTGTGCCAGTGCTCGCCCACTGATGAAAAGAAGAGATCTAAGATCTACTTCCAGTAAAAAAATTTCGATGAGGAAAGAGATCTATCACAGATCTACTGTCAGTGAAAGTTCGTCGATGAATGAAGAGATATGAAGGAGATCTACTGCTCGTATCAACTCGCCAATGAAAAAAGAGATTTGTAGAAGATATTTTGTCGGTGTATGCTTGTTACATAAGGGATAGAGAGCTCGTGCTGAGAAATGGAGGTCATGGAAATGGAGCCAAGAGCCTACGATGCAGCACACAAAGCAACTTGGTGGATTGATTACAGATCAGGTAGATGTGTATCATGATAATTTTTTCTGTGAGGAACTGGGGTAGATCCGTCATTATTTTTTTTTCCTCTCCTGTCAATTACATGATTTTTTTTAAGAATCCTCAACATGAAAAATCAAATAATTGAATCAAAATTGAATGAGAACAACAAGCTCGACGGTTCCAATTATTCTAATTGGAATTTCAATATGAAGACTCTGTTAGAAGCACAAATTTCTCATATGATTGCAAATGGGGATGAGCCAAAGCTAGCAGTAAGGGCCAGAACTACTCAATATTGGGAGAAGAGAGAGAGCAGGGAAAAGACGACATTGAAAATGTGAGTGAAAGACTATATCATACCGCATATCAGAGAATGAAAATCTGTAAGCGAAATTTGGACGATGTTGAAGGATCTATATGAGATCAGGAATACAAATCATCTCATGTTCTTGAAGAGAAAGATCCTCTCCATAAATATGGAGGAGAATGAAATAGTTGTTTCTTTCATATCGCAAATCAAATATCTGAAGAACAAATTGGTAGATATTAGTGTGATAGTTTCCAACACAGATTTGGTCATGATTACCATGAATGGTATGACTGTCGATTATGAAATGTTCATCACTAGGATAAGTGCGAGGGAGAAAGACCCAAAGTTTAAAGAACCAACATGAATATTAATGCAAAAAGAATAAAGAATATTGACACTGAAAATCTAGAGTGCAGATCTTGTGTTAATGGAAAAGAAGAAATTCTTCAGAAGAAAAGGAAATAAATCACAACAAAATGGAGGAAACCCAAAGAAAGACCGAATCAATATCAAGGTATGTATCCAAATAGAACGACTCTATATTAAAATGTTTCTATTGTGTAAAAATTGGTCATATGGCTAAGCAATGGAAGAAAAATAAATTTGATGAAGGAAAACTGAGACATAAAAGACATGGAGTTCATTTCATAAATGATGACCATGTTCAAGATTTCAAATTGTTCATGGCTGACACTGATGAAAATGTTGAAAAAAACATCTTCTATGTGGATTCGGGAGCATCAACGCACATGACAGGGAATAGATAATGGTTCAAATATTTTAGAGAAATAAACAATGGAGCAAAAATCTACATTGGCGATGATAGAGGCTATCAGAACAAAGGGTATGGGAACATTCCTGTTATTTTTCCTGATGATAATATAATACATATTCAAAATGTAATGTATGTACTCAAAGTTACAAAGAATCTTATTTCGGTATCCATGATTGCAGATCAGAATCTCAAGGTAGAATTTTTTATAATTGTTATATTAAATATTTGTTGGATGGTATGAAGACTATTACATTAGGAATTCGAGCAGGAGGTCTGTAAAAATTAAGTGTGAGGTCAACACCATATTGAGCTTTGAAAACATTGAGTTTGAGTACATAAGAGCTATGGCACCAGATACTTGGTCACATCAACTTCAGTGATCTACTATTACTTCAGAAAAAGGAAATGGTAAGAGGTCTTCCTACTTTAAAACAAGTGCATAATTGTTGTGAAGCTTGGGCATTAGGAAATATGCACATAGAAGAATTACTTGTTCAAGTAGAGAAGAAAAAGAGAGATATACTTGAATTAGTGCACACTAACCTATGTGGACCCATGCAAACAAAGTCACTAGGATGTGCAATGTATTTTTTATTGTTTGTCGATGACTACACAAATTTTTCTTGGGTATATTTTATAAGTAAGAAAAGCCATACATTTGAATACTTTAAGGAGTTCAGAACTATGATTGAAAAGAAAATATGGAAGTGCATAAAAATTCTTCACTCCGATCAAGGGGGAGAATATAGAAAGGTTGAACTTACCAAGTATTGTAAAGACCATCGAATATTATAACAGTTGACAGTACCCCATACTCCTCAACATAACAGAGTAGCGGAAAGGAAGAACGGAACATTGGTGGAGTGTGCTCCGAGCATGCTGAAAGGTAAGGATGTTTCAAATGTTTTTTGGGCTGAAGCATTGAACACCGCAGTTTATTTGAAAAATATGAGTCCTACAAAAAGTCTCGAGTTCAAAACTCCTTTTGAAGCATTATATGGATTCAAGCCTGCAATAATACATTTGATATTATTTGGGTCTAAAGCCTTTGCGCATATTCCTAAGGAAAACAAAAGAAAATTAGATTGAAAAACCATCAGATGCACCTTTATAGGGTATTGTTCACAATATAAAGCTTATAGATTGTTTAATCCCTCTACGCACAAGATTTTTGCTAGTAGATATGTCATGTTCCATGAGTAGGTTTCTGATGAAATTGATAAAAGAAATGAGGAACGAGATATTCCTTTTTTGGTGGAAGCAAGTGAAGAAGCAGGTAACAGGCATCAGAATCAAAAAAAGGTAGAAGCAGAAAGTTTAGATACAACAATCAAGCCAAGTCCTTCAAAGGAAATTCAAAACAGGTTTGAAGCCACACCAATGCTCAAAAGATCAGGTAGGCAGACTCAATTGGCTGCTAGATATAGGGAAAATGCCTTTTTAACTAGTATGATGAATGTTGTTGAACCCTCTAGTTATAGAGAAGAAAATCAATGTAGTGAATGGAAATATGCTATGGAACAAGAATATGAATCTATTCTAAAAAACAACACTTGGGAGCTAGTTGAACTTCCATAAGGGAAACAAACCATAGGTTGTAAATGGTTGTATAAACCCAAGATTAATGCAGAAAGAGGCATAGATAAATTAAAATCTAGATTGGTAGCAAAGGGGTATTCACAAAAATAAGGTACTTATTATGAGGAAACCTTCGCCCCCATAGATAAACTAAATACTATCAGAATGATGATTTCTTTAGCTACTAGAAAACATTGGATGATTCACCAAGTAGATGTAAAGTATTCATTTAAAAATGGGGATTTGAAAGGAGGTTTACTTAGAGAAACCCGAGGGGTTTGCCTAGAAATGGAAAGAACATTTCGTCTATAGATTAAACAAAGCTTTATATGGACTAAAACAAGCACCCATGTTATGGTATGAAAAGATAGATTCATTTTTCTGCAACAGAGTTACAATAGAAGTAAAAACGACCCTAATATGTATACTAAATATGAAAAGGGGCATATAGTTTTGATTTCTTTTTATGTAGATGATCTAATTATTACAGGTGATGATATTAATATAATCAAAGAAATGAAGTAGCAAATGTCACAAATGTTCGAAATGAAAGACCTTGCTGAATTAAGATATTGTTTGGGTCTTGAGATCTTGAGAGATTCAGGACAAACTTTTCTATCCCAGGGTAAGTATGTCAGGGGTCTACTGGAAAGATTCAGGATAGATCAGTGTAAAGCTACAGCAGAACATTAAGCTTCAAAGTGAGGATTTCTCTAAAGAGGCAGATATGACACTCTATCGACAGTTGGTTGGGATTTTGATATACTTAACCACTACGAGACTAAATCTAGCTTATGTAGTTAATGTGCTAAGTCAATTCATGTCCAAGCCACTTGAGAGTCATTGGATTGTAGCGAAAGGCATTCTAAGGTATCTACATGGGACAATATATTATGGTATTATTTATACAGATTCTTTTGATGTTAGATTGACAGGGTTTACAGATTCTGACTGGGCTGGAAATGTAGACGACCAAAAATCCATAACAAGCCATGCATTTGGTATTGGATCCGAGGTGATTGCATGGAGTATTAAGAAACAAAACACAGTTTCCTTTTCCTCAGTGGAAGCAGAGTATCAAGCCATGCGTGTAGCAAGATGTGAGGCAGTTTGGTGGCGAAGACTTCTCCAGGATGTCAGGGAAGAACACAAAGATGAAAAAACTATCAAATGTGACAACCAAAGCTCAATCAAACTGGAAAATAATCAGGTGTTCCACAAGAACACTAGGCACATTCATACACAATTTCACTTTGTCAGGGAAAAAGTTCAATCTAAAGAAATCCATCTTGTATATTGTAAAACTTGGGATAATGTTGTTGACATTTTCACTAAGCCTCTTGAAAAAATTATGTTTGAAATGTTTAGGGAGATGTTAGGTATATTTGTGAACCCCTTTTCCATTAAGGGGGAGTGCTAAAAGATAATGGAGAATCCTTAATTGTGAGAGTTGCTTCACGAAACCTTAGGATAGGAATTAGTTTCTATTTCTTAGGGTATAGTTCTCACATCCTTACATCTATGTGTGCTATATATTGATTGAGATGTATTGATAATGTAGAGCATTCTTCAGAGTTTAGTCTTTCCATTGACCAGTATTTTATTTATGAATTCAATCAAACATATTTTATCATAACATGTAATTTTTCTTTGAACAAAATTTGAGAAAAAATTGATACCTACAAATATTTGATTCCTCTCAAAACCTAGTAGATTTACAATTAATATAAATATAGGTTCATGAATAATAAACATATTTATATTTATAAAACACACACACACACACACACACACATATAACAATTACTGTTTTAAATTTTATTTGAACAACCATAATATATATATCACCTTGGCATTTTTCTTTAACATGTTTTATATATTTTTATAATTTATTTATCTAAGATGATATGTATAGTATTCATTAGAAATACATAGATAAATAGCTTAGTTAGAAGAAAATTATTGTAAATATTAATTTTCTAAAATATAATGGTTACCAATAAGAAACCTTCTTTTAATTTATATGGTTAAAATAAATTTTATATATATATATATATATATATATATATATATATATATATATATATATTCTTATTTCTAGTTATATGTGTGTTAGTTGAATTTATTATTATTTTATATGTTTATTAATTTAATTAACTAGCACAACTATATTAATAAATGTTGTTGATATATCCCAAAAGTGTATAATTATAATTATTACGATTATTATCATTAATTAATATTACTACTATTATTAATTAATATTATCACTTTCCATATATCTTTTCGTTATAATCACATGAAACAAAGTTTTGTAGATGTTTTTGGAACCATGTGATTCATGTTGAGCACAAGATGAAAAATAAGATCCAGTTATTAAAAGAAAGTAAAAAAACTAATTTAACTATTAAAAAAAATCATAATAATGAATTATATTTATTAAATTTAAAATTTAAAAATCTATTATATTTTTATTAAAATTATTTTTATTAAATTTAAAATTTTAATTTGACTTTATCCTCTCTTTTTTTCCATTATTATAATTTTTCTCATACACTCTGCCACTTACTCCCATTTCTTTTTTTTCCCCAATGTTGCTAAGTGAAAAGGAGTGGTTTAAGCCAAACCAGTAGGACATTGCGAGAATTCACAAGCTATTTAAATGCTAACTCTGCTTTGTTTTCGGTTTAATAATTGATATTTATCATGAATTCAACTAAGTAAAAAAATTAATCTATCATAAAATTAATTTATGTAAATTATAATTCTCTTTTATTGTATATGACATTGTATATCTAAATATATATTCCAACCTATAATATTGAATGGAGTGTACTATGTATACAGGCGTGCCGTCCAACTTATCGACACTAAACGACGTTGAGGTGAACATTTATGGTTGGTGAGCGGTATCACGCACCCTGCAATGTAAAGTCAACATCCTCATTCATATTTTAAGCCACCCGTCCTTTCAGTCCGATTACATCCAGCTCCGAATGATTCACGAGGTCCGCTCAATCCCTTTCTTCTTCCGTCATATCCGAACGAGCTGGAGAAAAAGGAGCGCATGTGCCCCAATAATTGAAGAAGCGGCCACCCAGGAAAGTGACCTCCCTTAAGATCTGGGTAGGGTAGAATTTGTACCCAAGTACCAGAAATACATTACAATCTTCCCAATTATTCATTGTACGACTATTCTCAGAGTGATAGATTAGCAATTTATGTGGGAAAAAGACATAAGAATCTTCCCAATTAGACATTGTATGAATTTGCAAAAGAAAAAACTATTCTCTAGAGTGATAGATTAGCAGTTTATGTGGGAAAATTACACAAACTATGCACAACTCAATTACGTCTCCCTATGCTATTTATGGATTTAACCACATTCACCGCAACTCCGAAAGCTACCCAGGGTTTGTTGGGTAAAAAGTTGTGTGTAGCTGTTAGAAGTTGTCAATTATTTCTCTATATTTTTAGGATAATAGTTAAGTATGGTTTCTTTTGTTTGTTTAGTTTTTCTAATACAAATTATTGAAAAAAACATATAAAATATTTTTTTTTTTCTTTTATGTAGAAGTTTGGCTTTAAAAATTGTGGATGAATTTAGAAAAAATCTGACAGTTTTCTATTTATTTATCTGATAGTTTTTTATTTATTTATGTGAAAGCCAATAAGAAAAACATAAAAGAAATGGAAACTCAATTAAATGGTTGGATAATATATGTTTGTTACTTGGTTGTTGTAAATCTCCCTTGAATAATAATAATACCAATTATCATTATAAGTGGATGTTTCGGTCACAGAAAAATTTACTGTTAAAAACTTTGTCAACTTATATATTTGATTATTCTACTATCTTATTTATTTTCCATTATTTTCTGCAATTTCAATTTATTTGCATGTTATGATTTAACTGCTTAACTCAAAAACAGGTGCACCCAGCCCTCAGCCAAAAAAATATAAAATAAATGAATAAAAGCTCGGTAAGGTTTGTTTCGTTGCCAGACAAAACAACAAACAAAAATTATATTTCTTACCATATTTTTGATCTTCCTTGGACCATGAAAACAAAGATTGTTGTATGAGTTGATGGTAATAGTTGGATTGGAAATTGATCTTTTTCATAATCATCAGATTTTGGTATATTCGGATTCTAAGAATACTCTGAACTCATATAGTGGAGAGAAGTAAAACAATTGACGTTTCTCTCAACTGTTCAAATCTGCCATTATCGTAAGTTTAACAGCTGAAGAGTCATATCTGAGTTGTGTGAATATCTGTGAGAAGTCAATGAGCCCTTTCCTTTTCACTAAATAGTCTTTCCTATGACTAATACACCATTTTTTCCCTAAATAGTATTTGGTGTGACTGCTACACTATTAAGTTGCTTAAAATTACTTAAGTTCAAGTTACCAGTCTTAGTCTCTTTTATATTTATTATAAATTTTTGGAATGTTTTCGAATCTAACAATCACCATAAATATAAATAAATTATATTCCAGCAAAGACTTTCGCTAATTTATGATGAAAATGACTTGTGTTCTTTAAATGGCAATGGATTAGCGTCTATACTATACGTCATTGTTCGAGTAACCGCCCGGCCCTATTATTATTTCGATGTGAGCTGAAAATGAAATCAACTTTCTCGTCCCGCCATACCCTTTCTCTTCTGGGAGTAGGCCGTGAGGATCAGGGTTGGAATTTGGATTTCTCTTTACCCGTCACAGAATTTTTTTTTGACGTTTTGGTCATTATGCTCCCCTTCAAGAAACGTTATGTTTAAAATTTTGCCCTTCATTGGTGATGTTCTCATAATAAATTAACCCTTCACCAATACAGGTTTGATTAAAAAATTAGCATTCAATTTTTTAAAAATATAAGTCTTAATTTTTTTTTAAATTAATGAATTAGAAGACAATTTATTGGAAAAAAATTAAAATTTAGAGAATAATTTAGTACAAATTTGAGAAAATAACACATTGTATTATAAATTTTCATGGGCATTGCTACATTGATATAAAGCAAATACTAGGAAAGAGTGAGTGCAAGTTAATAACAGTCTTTCAAGTTAGTGCAAGTTAATACACAATAAGAAAATTTCTAAATGATAGGCGACATAATTTACTCGAAGAAATTGGCAGCATGTGTTTGGTTTTTAAAATAAGGAAAAAATTGATCCACCAAGTTAAAAAAGAAACCATTAAAGTCACCATATTTCATCTAGATAATTAAAACTATAAGTAAAAATTAGAGACCACATACTAGTAGTTTTTGTGAGAAGGAAATATTGGTGATTCAACCTTAGTTTTCAATTGTCCTCCTCGTTTATGTGGCCAGAAAACCCCAAATCCAATTTGCGGGGAGTTTGTACTTTGCGTCACCCATAGTCGTATGGTTAGAATCTAGTTTCCTCTAGAAAAAATCACACAAAGAAAAACAAAAATTGAGCATCCACCAAGTTTAAAACAACATGACCATTTTCTGTTTTCAAATACCAACCACAATCCAAAATTAAAATTAACTCTTTGCACACTTTTATTCATTGGGAAAAGGAAAACTATGTAAGAAAACAACTACAACTATTTATAACCCTGTAAATCTAGTCTTCTCATATCTCTTCCTTTAACATAAAATTAAATGAAATGAAAAGAAAATAAATGTAGATCACTTAAAAAAAACCAGCTATTGATATTAAATTTAATGTTATTTCTTAACAAGTAATTATTGATTTCACTTTCAACTCTATAAAAACTTGATATTTAATTGAAAAAAATTAGAAAAAGAAGTAATGTGATGTGCATAGTTTTTTTTTTTTCTTCGTTTAGAAGCTATAGAGTTTTTAAATATCCATTACATCGTTAAGAAAAAAAAAATTTAAAAAAAAAAATAAAAATAAAAAAAAAATCCATATATATCCAATCTGTTATATTGTTAAGAGAAAAAAACATGTCTATATATACCCAATCTATTAGTTTGGGAAAAAATAAGTGCATAACTTTCATAGTTTAGGTGGTGCTCATAAAATATCTTCTGTCAGCACATCTACCTATTTTTAATTTGCTGCTTTCAAGAAGAGAACTTCGCTGAATTTTTATTTCTAGCTGTTGGTCTGTAAAATAAATTTAAACTATTTGTAAATTTAGTTAAATTTAAACTATTTATAAATCCAATTAAACAAGATTTAAATTTGATTGTCTGTAGTTTCAATTAAATAAATTAATGGCATTAAATAAATTTAAATTATTTGTAAATCCTATTGAATCCTTGAGAGACATAATATGAATATTTTATCTAAAATTCAAAACACAATTCCAGATTAAGTGAAAAATGGCAATGGATTTGGTGAAAAATGTCCGTTCAAATTTCTGATGTTGATTCCTTATCACTGAACTATGAAAATTAAATAACTGGACATTGAAAGCGCAACTTGCAAGTGTGTTGGACTTTGGACTTACCATGCTACAGGCTGCAAGCTCCAACCTCATAGAAATTGTGGCCACTAGCACCGATCCACCCTCTATGCAGCAACTCACCATGAAAATTCGGCACAGATTCACACCCTACTTGCAGCAACAAACCATCGAAATTTCAGCACCGATCCATCCTTGCTGCTTGAGTCTGCCTGCAGCAACTCACTATTGAAATTCAATATGATGGGTGTAGAAACTCACCATTGAAATTTTTGAAACTGAATTTTTTGAAGGCTAGCCAACGCTTTATTCTTTTTTGGGAATTAGGTAGTTTTTCTGTAATTAGAATTTCGCAGCACAAAGCAAGTTAAGCTTTGTATATTTTCTATTAATATTTGAATGTAGTTGCACTTGTATTAACATTTAAGAAATAGTTAATAGAAAATAAATATATAAGAATATAGTAATATTTAAAAATACAATTGATAAATGAAAATTTTAATAAATAAAAATAGAAAATTTTAATAAATATAAAATAGACATATAAGAACGTTTTCAATTTTTTTTCAAACGTCAAAATGAAGTTTTCTCTCCTTCCTCACACGTCTGAGAAAACGGCAATATATTTTACCCTGCAAATACGTGTAAAATGGTTAATGACGGGCAAAATGCCCGTCAAATTCCATCCCTGGTGAGGATTACAGCGATGTTTCTGTATGACAGTATACCTGTCGGCATGTTAACAGACTCGATTAAAAAACTTGCAGTTTCTTATTTTGGAAGTGTTCATAGTCCTTGCGGCGGTTGAGAATCGGCTTTCATTTAGTAGCTAAGGGAGCCATGAGTGGGACGGTGAAGGTTTCCAACGCGGAAGGCCCACTGGGAAGGTCGTCACAGTCAATGACGTACGCAATTTTACAGAAGATTTTTAATATAAATAAATATTAACTATATTGTAACAATTTGGTTAAGCCGTCATTCCCCACACTATTGAATGAGATTTTAATCATTGGCCTGATTTAACCAAAAAAACAAATTATGCAAATCTATTTCTCAGTAAAAAGTAAAACCTAAAGGTATAATTTTTAAACAGTAAGAGTTATAATATAATGTTAGGTTTAGGACTTTTGTGATTCTTAAATTAAATACAAGTTTTTTAAATTAATTACATCATTAAAATTATTTAATCTTCCATAAATAAAATTTTTAACACAATTATATGATATTTAATACAACTATTATTATTATTTTATATATTGTATTATTAATTTTAATTATAATGACTTTTAATTTATTTTAAATATATTTTAAAAAACTTTAAACAAATCCATAGCATATTAATATCCTCTACAATCCTCATTTAAGTTATTTAATAAATATTTCTATCTAATATATAATCAAAACTAGCTTTTCAGTCACATCAAATATAACCTTCCTTTTTTCAACCTGTATTTAGGGAAAAAAATTATTGTTTTATTTTATTTCAGGTTTAATCACCAACTGATAAACACATGAACTAGAAAATAATATATTTTAACAATGTTATTTACTAGAGCTTTAGTAAGCTTTGAGAGATGTTTTGGGTTAACATTACGAAGGATAATAATTTCATTATAAAAAAAAAAAATTAATGTCAATTATAAATAAAATATTTTAACATTCATTTTAGATAATATAATATATTAATTTAAAGTAATTAATATAAAGACCATCTCTTTTTAGGTAATTAACATGGAAATTACACATAACATTTAAAATAATATTTTATATTACAATTCACTATAAAAGAGATGTAGAATTCATTCCATACTTAACATAGAGTTACACATTAATATGTCAAAAAAATATGTATTAATAACAAAAAAAGCAATCTAACTTTATCTATAAAGATAAAGAAATTCAATGTAAAAAAATTGTTATAATTTTAGTTTTACTTTAATATTTCAATTTCGTCATTAAATAACATACTTTTTTTTCAGCTTTATATATACATAAAATGGAATTTTCCAGAGTAGATTTTATATTAACTTTATATATAAACAAATAAATAGATTGAATATGAGCTAGTTGGGTAGTTCTGCCATAATGTATACTGTAAATAAAAAATTTGAACATCTTTATTAATTAATATTTTAATATCAATTTTATAAATACATTATAAAGAAAAAGGAAAAAAATACTTTAATGTTGATCATAAATAAAATATTCCAATACCCACCTTCCAATTAAAATTAAACAAATGCAACACACACAACGTGACACAGAGCTCACACAGCTTTTCCTTAGCTCCACGATAACATTACATATTTATAGCATAGGCACTCACCTAATCTTCCTAAGTTTGGGGCAACAATCCTGAACTGTTGGAACTAAACTCTAATTATAAAACTCTTGTTCAACAAACCATAACCACTTCTATTTGTACATTATTCTAGATTATTCTCATCCTCCCTTAATGGAGAAATGGATTTTCTACAACACCTAATTTACTTCTAAAAACTTCAAACTTGAGTTTACCAAGAGGCTTGGTAAAGATATTAGCCATATTATCCTTGGTCTTAAAAAATATTAAATCAACTTCATTTGATTCAATCTTCTCTCATATAAAGTGGTATTGCAGCTCAATGTCTTTTGATCTGGCATGATATATTGGATTGTATTCTAATTTGATAGCACTTTGATTATCACAATTTATGTATGTTGAACCACTTTGCTCCTCTTCGAGATTTGCAAGAATTCTCCACAACCAAACAGCTTCACAAATGGCATTGGTCAAAGCTTTGTACTCAGATTTTGTTGATGATAAAGAAAAAGTTGGTTGTTTCTTACTACTCCATGACACAATCCCTGATCCAATATGAAATACATAGCCAAAGATAGATCGTCTATCATCAGGATTTCCTGCCCAATCTGAATCAGAAAAACCTATCAGTGCAACATCAGATTCATCAGTATACATAATACCTAAATTGATTTTTCCTTTTAAGTATCAGAGAACTTTCTTTGTAGCGTTCCAGTGATTTCCTGAAGGCTTAGCCATAAACTGACTAAGGATACTAACTGAGTAATGTTTGGTCTAGTAGTGGTGAGATAGTTCAGACTTCCCACCAACTGATGATATAAAGTTCCATTTGCCTCTTTAGTTCCATCTTCTTTGTAAAACTTTGCATTATGTTCTAAGGGAGTTGAAATAGCTTTGCAATCACTCATATTGAACTTTTTAAGAATTTATTTTGTGTATTTACTTTGAGTGATCAATGTTTTACTAGGCTCTCTTCATACCTCATTTCCTAAACAGTAATGCAATTCACCCAGATCTTTCATTTCAAATTCCTGAGACAGCTAAATTTTAATTTCTTCAATTAACTTGTAAGAACTGTGTGTCATAATGAGATCATCCACATATAAAGATATCAAGGAAACAATTCCTTCTTCATCTTTCTTAACATACAGGTTAGGATCAGTTTTGCTTTTCACAAACCCATTCTAATGAAAGAAGGTATCAATCTTTACATACCATGATCTCAGCACCTGTTTCAAACCATATAAGGATTTTCTTAACTTGCAGACTAGATGCTCCTGTCCATGTTTGACAAACCCTTTAGGTTGAACCAGATAAAATTCTTCCTTTAAATCACCATTTAGAAAAGCAGATTTGACATCCAATTGATGTATATTCCAATTATGTTTTGTAGCTAAGGAAATCAGTACTCTAATTGTATTCAATTTAGCTACTGGTGCAAAAGTATCCTCATAATCAATTCCCTCCTGTTGAGCATATCCTTTTGCAACTAATCTTGGCTTAAATTTATCAATGCTACCATTTGCTTTAAATTTAGATTTATACAACCATTTTCTTCCAATTGGAACTTTGTTTTCAGGAATTTCAACTAATTCCCATTTTTTACTTTTCATAAGAGAGTCATATTCATCATTCATAGCATTTCTCCATTGTTCATGCTCATTAGCTTGTTCACAATCAACTAGTTCTAAAATATTCATGATATTAGACATCAAGGCATAATCTCTATACCTTGCAAGAAGCTGGGTTTGTTATGTTGACCTTCTTCGTTCTACAATACTTGTTGGAGTTCCCTCCATGAATCTCCTACTTTGAGGTGAATCTTCCTCTCGTGATGAATCACTACTGCTGGATGTGCTCATGTTGCTTTTATTCTGATCTTGAACATGTACCTGTACCTCTTCCTATTCTTGTTTAACCAAAGTATCAATTCTGACATGATCATCATTAGATAAATGCCAAGCATCATTCATTGTATCACTTTTATCAGCATTCTCATGAAACACCGCAGCTCAACTTGCAAACAGTTTATGTGTACTGGGAACAAACAATTTATATGCTTTATGATCTGTAAAATAGCCAACAAAAACACACTTGATTGATTTTGCATCAAGCTTTCTTGTGTTATCCTTAGGAATATGTGCAAAGGAAGTACATCCAAATACTCTTAAATGACTGAAATCAGGTTTATGACCATAAATAATCTCAAAAGGAGTTTCAAAAGATAATTTCTTAGTGGGACTTCGATTCTTCAAATAAATAGCAGTATTAATGGCGTCTGCCCATAAACCATTAGAAATGTTTTTACCTTGAAGCATACTGTGAGCACACTCCACCAGTGTTCTATTCCATCTCTCAGCAACACCATTTTGCTGAAGAGTATGGGATACTGTGAACTGTTGTTGGATCCCATGAAATTTACAATACCTGTTAAACACTCATGATTTATATTCACCACCCTGATCTGATCTGAGAATTTTAATGTAATTGCTTGTTTTCTTTTCAATCAAAGTTCTGAATTCTTTAAAATACTCAAAGACATCATTTTTTCTTCGTATGAAGTAGACCCATGTATATCTAGATCTATCATCAACAAAAATAAATAAGTAGGAAGCACGACCAAGCGACCTAGTTTGCATAGGTCCACATACATCAATGTGAATTAATTCAAGTATATCATATTGTCTTTTCTCTGTATGAACGCGAAACTCCTCTCTATGCTGCTTACCAAGTGCACAATATTCACATGTTAAATGTTCACACTTCATAACAGGAAGACCTTCAACAATTTTTTTTCTTTGCAACAACAATAAATCATTGTAATTTAGGTGCCCATACCTGTGATGCCATAACTCTGCTATTGACGTTGATGTGGATTTCAATGCAACATGACACTTCATCGTCACATTCAATTTATACAATTCACCAACTCTGGTACCTATGGAAACAACCCTGTAGTGATCCTGGACATCTTTCACAATACACCCCAATTTACCAAATTCCACTTTCAAATTATTGTCAATGATAGTTGAAACAGATATCAAATTCTTTTTAATACCAGGACCATACATCACATCATGAATCTGTCTCATTTGTCCATTAGGTAAGTACACACTTATTATGCCATAGCCTTGGACTTTATGTGACCTGTTATCTCCTAGGTAAATGTGTGTGCCATTAGTTTTCTCGTAATATTTATCATACAGTTCTTTATTACAAGTCACATCAGCTGATGCACCAGAATCTATGAACCAAGCAGTCTCATCATTAGTTTCAGCAGACAATGCAGCATCAGAAAGAAACAATTTAAGATTTTTACCTTTTTCAATCAATGCTAAATCTTTGTTGTCGTTATCATCTAGATCTTGAGCAGTAGGTTCATGATTCAAGTTTTTATGCCCTTCTTCATGAACCATTGGTAGCTCTTCAATTATAGAAACTTGTTTGTCAAAATATTCTTCTGACTCAAAAATACTACCCAAACCCAAAATGCCTCCAACATACTTAATATGGAGTTCAAATTAGTATTTTACAATAATGTTATATATGTAATTGACTTGAAAAAATTTCCAATATTCACTTTTAATGTTTAATATAAAATTGAAATTATATATATATATATATATATATATATATATATATATATATGAGAAAAGAGATTCTATTTACCAATGTTAATTATGTATAAAATAATTAAAAATTAAAAAAATTCTTATAATTAAAACATTTTATTAATATGTTTTTCAAAATAAAAAAATAGAATAATTTCTTTTTATAATGAGCTAAAAATTAAACCAAGTAAATCTATCTTATATTTTATCTTAAATCCATTTTATATAAAATCTAAGCCTTAAACATAAACATATATATATATATATATAGATATATATATATATAAACCTGC
This sequence comes from Pinus albicaulis, assembly GCA_034641835.2. Lineage (NCBI taxonomy): Eukaryota > Viridiplantae > Streptophyta > Pinopsida > Pinales > Pinaceae > Pinus > Pinus albicaulis. The sequence goes on from CM076584.1 coordinate 1,072,396,581, forward strand.
AAAAGAGGTTAAACACTGTAAGAGATGGAGGCATAGATGTAACCGGAGAAAAGTGCAATGTGCATGAAGTGAAATGCTGCGAATAATAACAGAAGATTTATGATTGGGGATGACGTCAACAAGATATTGAAAAAAAGGTGAGAATGAAGGACGATAAAAGCAAATGAAAACGAAATCCTCCAAGGCATATGAAAGATGACATGTACACATGGTTCGAAAATTACTAATCCATTAAAAGTGAGTAATAGAGTCTTATTAATCGCGCCGTAATAGTAATCAAAAATTTTATTTAGCATTAGTTCATGTGAGCTTTATGTCAAGGTTGCTAATGTTTTCAATTTATTGGATTTATGAATAATAATAATTGATTTATGAATAATAATAATAATTATTATTGATTTATGAAGATTAATGAAAATAATGAGTTAATTCATCGTTTTTTTGGTTTTTGTAGAGGCTATAGCTATGATATTCTTGATAAGTATTCCATCTATTTCGTCATAATTTTCTAAGAGAAACTAATGCCTTCTTGATAAGTATTCCATCTATTTCGTCATAATTTTCTAAGAGAAACTAATGATGGCATTAGTTCGAACAAAAGTAACGCCACATGGCGTTGTGCATGAGTTGTTGTCGGCTGCCCACAGGTCACCAGAACCGGAAACCTGAAACCTGCATGAGATGTCATCTTCTGCTTCCAGATATCCTCTTCTGCTGTTGTCTTCTGTTTGTGGATATCGTCTTCTGCTGCTCGATATGCTGGTGGATATGCTACCGTCTATGTATGTTAAGGGCTATCGATCTCCAACGGGTCAGAATGCTACTGGACCTTTCACTACTACAACTGGTCAGAATGCTGCTCTCGGCGTCCTTTGAAGTATTCGTCCTGAGGTTGGGCTCTTTACCGAGTGTGGTTGTTGAAAGAACCCGCAACAGATTTTCTATAAGATTTTTGCTTTGAGAAAGGCACAACTCAGCGCAATCAGATCTATTGATGGCCAAACCTAAACGAAAAGGAGCCTTACAGAAGCCTATGGAGACTATTTAAGGCAAATTATTGCCTATTAGAAACCTCTGGCCCTCCTTGAATAAGTTCTGGCCTATTTGAAACTTATCGAGGGAACTTATGATACTTCTACTCGTGCTCATTCAATATTTTGAGCACTGTGAAGCTAGGTGTTGTTTCTATATATAATCATTGGCCCTCAGATCAACGTCATATCTATTTGTTCCTATAGATCTCCTTGTTGCTCAAAACAAGGGCTCAATCAGAGTGCCTGAACCCAAAAGGAGGACACGATTCTTTCCTAATACATTCGAATTCATGGTGATGGCAAAGGGAGAGATATACCTGAAAAAGCAGGTAAATATTAATAAATCTTTTATGTTGGCATCTCAATGCGGATTTAAATATGTATTGCTAAGCGGAATTAAACTTACATAATTTTTTTTTGCAGGTCCTAAGCGGTGTCGAAAGAGATGCACATTATGTTGGATAAATGGTCTTTGCCCCGATATTAAACGTGAAATCAGAATAGGATTCTATTTCGATTTTTTCATTCAAAATAATCTCATGTGACCATCAGCTAACATGGAAGCAGTAGTCCGGAAACAACTCTCAGTCGATGGTGCCATTCACCTACCTTTCTGGTCTTTCCCTGCCATCTCATCTGTCAAAGGTGCAACACACTATCTGGTGCATACAGATATTTCGCTTGCCTTACTGCGCTACCTCATCCCTTTTGTCTGCTTCTTTAAGTGTTTCTAGGGCTAGAATCATTGGGTAGTTCAGGATCTATGTCAGCATCAGTGTTTAATGTCATTGGCTGCGTTGCTCAGACAAACTATCTGTCTGTCTTTCAGAAAGCTTTAGAATGCTTCTAATTAGAATGTTGGCTTAGCTTTAGAATGCTTCTAATTAGAATGTTGGCTTAGGTGCTATAGGACATGGCTGTGTTATCCTCGTTTCCTTGGTTCCTTGCTTTGCAAGATGAGACCCAGGTGTCTTTTCAAAGGTTGGAACTTCGCAAGGTTTTGGTGGCTTGACACAGTGAAATATTGGCACATGGAAATCAATACTTTCGACATCTGGCCTTCATGCAAGGTGAGAGTGACATGCTTCTCTTTTTAATTTAATGTTACTTTATTTAAATTTAATGTTGCTTCATTTATTACTAATCTCTTTTTTATTTTTATAACATTCACCGAAAGGAGTCGTTGAATAACTTTATCTTGTTTACTATGATCTGTTGCACAGTGGGATCCCGTACTAGGGTATTGAGTTTACTTATAAGCAGTGAATGATCCATACAATAAAGCTGCAAGTCATAGCCAGGCTCTTGGTCAGCAGGGGTTGGGATAGGCTCCAAGGCTGCTAGCTCATAATTATTGTTTTAGTGAATGGCTTTTGCAAGAATTGATGCCAAGAATCTATGCTGCTACAGGGAAATAGTCCAAAAACGTTTAATCCCCATATCCCATGAAAGAAATCAATAAACTAGAGAAAACATTGGGATCTTAATTAACAAGTGCATTGATTTTTACTTTTCAATGCCCTTTTGCAGTGCGCTTCTAGAGCTGGAGCTTAAACCTAAAGTGTGGTAGTGTTGTTGCCATTAGATTCAAATATTGGGGCATAATTATTTTCCGATCTCGAGGGCCAAAAGAGAGGCAGAACATTGGCCCATGTTGAAATGTGCACCTAAAAAATCTATAATCTATTGTTTAGTATATATGTGCCAGTACCAAATACCCGATTAGAAATTCCATTGGTATTGGGTCCATAATTTCAATAGTTACCTCAAATTGAATGTACACATTTGCAGCTTTTTGTTCATAACTTTTGCAGCTTTATGTTTATAACTTCGTTCATCTACTGCCTCATGAAATTTTCCTAACATATTGTACACAATTTTATACAATATACACGTGGGTTTGGCAATAGAGCCTCCGTGTTTTTTTGGTGATTAATGTCATTTATTCGCTGTATCCTATGATTATTGTAAGAGATCCTATGGGAACCTTTGTCGTAGATATTTTGGTTAAAATTGAAGTAGAATAACTGTTTTTCATTTTCTCATTTTCTCTTTTAATATAAAAGATTGAGGTTAAGGGAACTAGAGATTTAGCAGCTCCACGTGGACCTTTCCTTGTCATTTTTATCATAATTTTTTTAGTTTAAAAGCTGTTACATAGGAGCATGTCTAAATATGGTTGACACTGTAGTTATTGCAATCAGTCTCATTAAACACTCTCTAAAGAGTTCATAATTTTTTTAGTTTAAAAGCTGTTAAACAGGAGCATTTCTAAATATGGTTGACACTGTAGTTATTGCAATCAGTCTCATTAAACACTCTCTAAAGAGTTCTAGTGTAGGCAAAGCCTGTCATTTTGTTTGCTCCAACTCCAAGTCAAAGAGAGGGACTAGCTTCCTTGCAGCCATACTACTTAAATTATATTTATAATTTAAGTAAAGCATTTAAACTTTAAAGTATACTTGAGTTTTTTTAGTAATGAGAATAAGCATGAAAAACAAAGAAATTTTTTGAATTGTGTAATATATTTTTAATTAAATTTTATTTTAAATTTGATAAAATTGTAAATGAATAATTATTGTAATGATATCAAAATTCATATCATTGAATAAAATTAGGTTTTGGAATTTCACGAAGGTAATCCTATAATAATATAAATGTATCCCATGTTAATCTTAAGCACACTACAGAACGTATTAGATAGAGTTATATAAATGTATCCCATGTTAATCTTAAGCACACTACAGAACGTATTAGATAGAGTTTTTTAATAATGAGGGTTGGTGTGAAAAAAAAGAGATTTAAGCAAAAGTGAGATTTTTTATTTTATTTTGTAAATAATTTTTTTATTAGATAGACATTTAAATGAATAAATGTTGTGATTATATAAAAAATCATGTTATTAAATTAAGCTAGGTTTTGGAAGGAAGTGGGATCATCCTTTCAATAATTTATATTTTTCTATGTAAATTTTATTTATTCACTCCATAACAATGTATTAAATGCTTAATTAAATTTAAATATTACTCAAGAAATATTAACTCTTATTTTTTTTATGTTTTTCTATTTCATTTATTTAAGTAATTAAATTAATTAACTAAAATAACTAATCAATTTATGGTAAATCTAATTTAATTAATTAACTAAAGTAACCAATCACTTTATGGTAAATTTAATTTTTTTTTATCCTCCTGCAAGACTCTATACATAGTACATATAATACACTACATTGTAGTGTATTATATGTACTATGTATAGAGTCTTGCAGGAGGATCATTATTTTAGAGGCTATAGTTTTTTTTTTTTTTTTGATAAATAAGACTAATTCTATTAAGCCATCACATAGTACTAGAAGAGATTAGAATTAAGAGAGGCAAGAACAGAGAATCATGAATAGTAAACTAAAGAAGATAGAAACAGGGTTCTATATGGAATGAGCAGAATCCTCAATGTCACCGTGACAGGGTCCGTCAGGGACATTGGAGGATGAGTCTTTCATCTCCCTTGCCTGGCACTCCATTTCTGAATTGGAGGTGTCATTGTCATCCACGGGAGGGAGATGACAAGGTATCCTTCTTTTGGGTTTTGGCTTAAGGTTGTTTTTCTTTGTTTGGACAAGGAATTTAGGGCTGGAATTATGAATGTGCCATATTTGGTGACAGTAGCTGCAATTGGAAAGTAGTATTCTCATAATCCAAAATTTGTATCAAAAAAATTGCCAATCTTGAGATTGATTTGATCTTTATTTATGTCTACTTCAATACATATTGTGCCAGTGAGCGCTTGGTACTCCAAAAAAAAAAATCTGTTGTCAAATAGCGACTCAGGAAGTTTTTTATTCCTTAGAAGACTATCCGCATTAATAAAACTGTAGGCTCAAAAATATGTACCTCCGTCGAGGTGATTGAGGCTATAGCCTCGGAAATATGTATTGCCATCCAACTTATTAAAACTAAACGAAGTTCAGGTCAACATTTATGGTTGCGGAGAGTTATCACGGCCCCTGCCCAATCCAAAGTCAACATCGAGATTCATATTTTAAGCCACCCGTACTTTCAGTCCTATTAATCCAGCTGAGAATGATTCTCGAGGTCCTCTCAATCCCTTTGTTCTTCCATTCTAACCGAGCAAACGGGAGAAAAAGGAGAGCATGTTCTCCAATAATTGAAGAAGCGGCCACCCAGGAAAGTGACCTCCCTCAAGAACTCGTTAGGTTGTAAAATGTACGAGAAGGACCAAACACTCTTCCTACTAACCACAGACGACTATGCAAAAGAAACAACTCTTCTTTAGAGTGATAGATTACCAGTTGATGTGGGAAAATTACGCAAATGAATTAGCTCTGCCTATCTTATTTTATAAACTCAAGCACATTATAGGTGGTTTGTTTCGTAGCACGTCGGCTCAACAAACAAAGATTATACTTCTTACCCTATTAATTCTTACCCTCCTTGGACCATGGAATTCTTCAACTCTGATGGATGGAAATTGACCTCTCTCAGCATTATCAGATTCTACCTTCCATTATCAGATTTTAGGATAGATAAACGAATAAACTAATTAGTCTTTTTCATCTAATTTATATTTCATCGAAAAAATATAATTTTTTTGTTATTTAAAATAAGTTTTTAATGTATATATATATATATATATATATATATATATATATATTGATTTATTTAAACTTAAAATTATTAAATCTTTTTTAAAATTAACCTAAAAAAATAATTTAATAAAATTAAACTATATCTTTTAAAAATATCCAAAAATATGATTGTAAAAAAAAATGTCAAACAATTGACCTGTCTCTTGTCAACTTCCAAAATATTAGGCGAATCTGCTATCAATGATAAAATTAATGAAAATGGCTCTCCACGTGAGAACCTGGAGAGTGTACAAAACACACTCACACAATCTCTATTTTCTATATATATTTAATCAAGGAAATTACACACATATTTATACAAGCTAAAGTCTCAAGATAGGAATTCTATCTTAGACGTACAGTAGTATTCTATCTTAGACGTACAGTAGTGTGGTTGAGAGATTCTCTAGACCACACACTAAACTAGGAGAAACTATATTCTAGCTAATTCCTTTTATGTAGGAACAAACTCCTAAAATGGAGAATTACAACCATAGACAAGTAGGAATTAAATATTTCCAACACCCCCCCTTAATGACTACTTGTCATGATAGTGATTCACAAAGTCTGGTTGTGGTCAAACAAAACAAAGAATATGTCGACGTCCATATAAAAGAGCAACCATCCACCGGAATGCATGGGTACCAACTGCTGCAACCGCTAGTCCTGTAGGATGTCCTTCACATACATGATTCTGTCGACCGTTTTCACTGCATATATGTACCTACAAATCCATCACCATCAGGGGAATTGCATGTGCAGAACATCCAAAACACAATCTGCCTCTCTCGGACAGATCCGCAACTTCTCCGATCTGCTCCTCTCGCAAACCATCAAACGAAGTTGAGGCTTCCCGCGGATCTTCCAATCTACCTCTCCCGGATAGGTCCGCAACTTCTCTGACCTGCTTCTCCGCAAATCGTCAAACGAAGTTGAGGCTTCCCGTGGACCCCCATGAAGTTGAGTTGGCGTCTTCCTGAATAAAAAAAATCGTGCGTTTCCGCACCATTCCCGTGATTTGGCGCATTGGCACGAGTATGTACTGAACAGTCGCGCAAATTGTACTTCTCAGCACAACTGTCAGCTAAGAAAGCACACCAACCCCCTTCTTCTCAGAGATTTATGAATCATCTGAGGCCAGGTGTTACTGCAGTCCACCTGCTAAAATTAAGCACAAAGCTCTGCTGAGCACACAGCTCTCATGCACACGCGGCCACTCGTGTACGTACGGCCATAAAGGCACCTCAAGCCACAAAGGCAACCAACCACAAAGGCTCTACAGATGGTTTATGGATCACCACCAACCATCACTTTACAGTGACAAAAGATGGTTTCAGGCTGACCATAAACCATTACAAAGTGGTTTTAAGATCACCACGAACTCTCAGATGCCTTTAAAAGGCTTACATTCCATACTTCAACATTTGGAGTTTCTGCGTACATACAATGACCATTACAACAACTGGACTTGCTTATAACATGCTAGGGAGTCTATTCCACAAATCACACTAATTCAAACAAATATCTATTTTGCTGTCCACCATAAACGTTGTCGCTGCTTCATTTACCTCATCTGTTCATTGTTCACATCTTGGGCATCCTTGTCTATTCAAATAATTTCTTGGAACTCCACGTTTCACCTGTCATTTGTTAGAGTAGCTAATTCTAACAAAATAACTTTACCTACATTGAGTTAGCTAGGCTCAATAAGGTTCAATAATCTTTAAGCATGATTCCAAGAAACTAAATAAAAGCATAAACTCTTCAAATTTTAATTTCTCTATCTCTGCCCAAGGATAAAAATTTCCCATGCCATCAAATTTACCACAATAAAACTTCAATATGAAAATTCACTCCAGCGATCTTTCTCTTCAATATGAGATGCTTACACCTCACCTCGGCACACCTTCGATCCATGGCCTCTTCTCCATTCCAGGCCACAATCCTACCACTACTTCATCGAACGCTGCTAAACGTGGCAAACGATGCAAATTTAATCGCTGTGATCAAACCAATACAAGCACGTCATCATGATAGCAGAGATTAATGCCTCAAAAAATATATGAGGTTGGAACCTTTCCCATATCCTGAAGAACTGTCCACGTTTTTCATGATAGCTGATATTATATGTTTTTGCTTCGCATATGCCACTCGCCTTTTCTGAATCCATGGTTGTAAGACCTGATATATACAATATGATAGCAAGCATATAATTGCAGCAATACATCCTACCAAAACCCCTATTCGTTTAGCCGAAGATGAGTCAATATCTTGAGGGATCTCTACAATAATGAAAGGTATGAGTGACACCACCATAATTTGTGCAGCCTTAGTAGTTGCTTTATCCGTAGTAGTACCTGAACCAGAAAGGCTGAATCCTTTTGTATCCTGCCCATCAATGGCAGGATTCTCTGGAGATCGATCACATTTGCCGACAATCGTACATGCCCCCAACGTTTTTCGAGCTTCATGAGAAATGCCAGTCCATGCGATTACCATAACTGGGATACCATAAGCTGCTATAAAGCTTCGCAACCAAGTTGTACTATACCTCCATGAATGAGCTGATCTACTTTTCAATGACATCAACATATTTAATTCTAAAATTTTCTACGAACGGCATATTATCTATCCATCCTAGCACTGGATTCCGCACTTAATCCACCGGTCGATAGTATCAGCGACCTCCTGGAGATTCGATCCGGTCTTTTCCAGCAGGAGGCCTCTGCATATGAATTCGTAAAGGTCAGCCGCCGAGGATACCATTGCAGAGGATGCAGCGTTTGACAGTAATGCCATCGCCAACATTTTCCCCGACATTAGCCAGCGCTTCCTATCAAATCCAAAATAGACACAATCAATGGATCATCTTTGAGCTCCTCTGCAAGAGCGAGCAGATAATCGTGGAGCTTACGAAGGACAGTTTCTCTGTCAAATTGCAGGGAGCCAATGTTCGTCAACTGCAGTCTCTCCAACACGAGGGCCCTGAGATTCTCCGGCAAGTCAAGGTCGAAGAGAATTCAGGAAGCTTCAGCTTCTGCTATTCAGTCAAGATTTCTGATATGGCAGCGCTCGCTCAAGATTTGGCAGCGCATTTCTGCTATGCGATCCGTCCAACACCACGACGCCTCCGTCCGCCATTGCAACAAAGATCTGGGAAAAAGAAACTCAAACAACCAACTATAATATACCCTCATTGCTACAGAAGCAATGGTCATCGAGCAGCTTTCTGCTATTAGTCAAAATCGGCTGCAACTAGGCATTCAGGCCTCCAAATATGAAATAAAAGCTTGCAGATATCGAGGAATTAAAAAAAAAGGGTATACCTGAAACCCCACAAACAAATCCGAATCCTTTTTTTTCATCAGATCTGTCCAATGCAGAAAACCTCTCTATAAGAGGAGGGTGAGAGTAATGATATGCTGAATACCAGGGATCAGTATTCATAGCCGATAAATTTTCTTCCTGCAACGAAATACACAAATCGAAGGCCTGCTTTCTTACAAAATAATGAGAATTTCAAAAGCTAAAGCATGCTCCACGGACCGAATCTAATACGACTGCACGCTGCTATTCTCCAGCAATTAAAAAAAAACATGGGACTTGATCACACAGATCTGTTGCGGTATTCATCAATGAGCAACAGCTCCTCTTCGACGGGCTCCATAGCCCTCCACAGTCACAGCCACGGTGTTCCCTGCTCAATTCTGATGCTGCATCGACAAGCCGAGGTAGGCAACGCTCTTCCTCATCCTCAGATGGACAAACCCAAAACAAAACAAACTGCAAACAAAAAATTCTCTATCTGTTATTTTCTTCAGCCCACGAGGGGCCGAGGCCCAGGCCCTTACGGGCTCTAAAGCTCCGATACCATGATAAAATTAATGAAAATGGCTCTCCAGGTGAGAACCTGGAGAGTGTACAAAACACACTCACACAATCTCTATTTTCTATATATATTTAATCAAGGAAATTACACACATATTTATACAAGCTAAAGTCTCAAGATAGGAATTCTATCTTAAACGTACAGTAGTGTGGTTGAGAGATTCTCTCAACCACACACTAAACTAGGAGAAACTATATTCTAGCTAATTCCTTTTATGTAGGAACAAACTCCTAAAATGGAGAATTACAACCATAGACAAGTAGGAATTAAATATTTCCAACAATACTGAGAAGTCATATCTGAGTTATATGTGGATTGTGTATATATCTCGGAAAAGTCAATGGACCCTTTCATTTTCATAGATAGCCTTTCCTTCCTCTAACGGACCTACACCATCTCCCGAACTGACCTATTTACAACATCTCGTGAGGGAACACCACAGTAGTCAGCTCAAGGTTACCTAAGTTGTTGAGATCATTAGTGGGCGGCCCTTTTCTCAATTATTATCGTTTTCAACAAGTACTCAGAAAGGTTTTTCCATAGCTTATGGTGGCAAGGGCCTGTATTCTTTAAATGTCACTGGATTAACCTCTATACTATCCGTTGCTGGAGTAAGGTCCTTAGTGGGCTGCTCTTTTGTCAATTATCATCGTTTTCAACAAGTACTCAGAAAGGTTTTTCCATAGCTTAGGGTGGCAAGGGCTTGTATTATTTAAATGTCAATGGATTAACCCCTATACTATCCGTTGATGGGGTAAGCACCCACCCCTATTATTATTTCGATGTGAGCTGAAATTGAAATTAACTTCCGCATCCTGGCTGTACCTGTTGCCAACTCTTTGTTTTGGGCTTTGGGCTATAGTTTTATTAATGCAGTTGGTAGTATAGGATCATTGTTAAATTTAAATTAGTTTGTTCAGAATTACAGCAATGGTTGTGTATGGCAATAGTTCTGTCTGCACGGTAAAGACTGAAACGAATATGAATGAACTTTTTGATTAAAAACTTTTAATTTCTTAATTTGAAACAGGTAGTAGTACTTGATGATGTGAGTGAGAATGAATGACAAAACAAATTTATATTTATAGAGCTATAACTCTATTAATGTATTGAGCATTATATAATAATATCTAGAATTTTTACTTGCTTAAACCAATTTTCCCAGTTCATTAATAAAACTATAACTCTAAAAATATTAATTACTACAACCAACACTATACCTAATTACATACACCATTTTTAATATAAATAAATATAAATATAAATTTATAGTTAGAGTAATGTAATCAAATACCTCTTTCCAAGCCATTTAAAGACATTTTATATAGAACATTGATTTGGTTTTCTATAAATAAAAAATTTTAATAACGCATTTACATATTTAATTTTTATTTTAAAATGAAAATATCATTATGTTATATATTATATAATTTATCTTTCATTTTATTATAATTTATTTTATTTTCTAAAACATTTTTTTCTAATTAATGATATTAATAATTTTTGGTTAATGTTTGGAATCAATAAATATTATGAGAATAAAGTTATTATTTTTTATGAGAACCATAATATTGATCCACGATATTTATATCAAATAGAGTTAATCTAAAGGGGCAAAAAAAGAATAGATCCATCCTAACTTTAGATCTATCAAGGATCAAGAGCAATCAAATCTCTTTTCACTAAAATTTCTCTCTAATATATAATTAAAACTAACAAATCAATCTCATCACATAATTTTTTTTTCTTCAAACTTATATTTAGAATATTTCTTTTTATTATTTCTTTCTATTACTCTATTTTATTTCAAATTAATTTACAGAGTAATAAACATATTGACTAGAAAAATAATATTTAATATCATTTATTAACGCTTATGTCCATTTATGGGAGAGATATTATCACAGCGTTAAAGGAAATCAAGTAATAATTTCATTCAAAATTTTAAAATTCTTAATTTCAACCATAAACAGAACACATCAATGGTCACAATAAATAACATAATTACATGAACTTTATATATAAAGATAAAGTAATTAATAATTTTAAAAAATAAAATTTCATCTCTAAGTGTTTTCTATTTCTTAATACCAGTAATATCTATAATTCCTTCACTAAACACAAAGATTACATATGATTAAATATTTAAAATTATTTTTATTTTATTTTCATTTAAAATTGGTTATGGCCAGTCTGGGAATTTACTAGAAAAGACTATCTGGAAAATGAATGAACTTCTAAACAACAAGAAGTTGGGCAGGTAGAATAGTTAACAAACAGTTACCTTTCCTCACGGGATAAAATGAAAGCCTCATGGAGAGAAATGCATTTTATGTTCTTTATGGAAAATAAGAGTTACAGAAGGTAGGACGCTACCTAATAGATTCCAAAGCTGGTCGGGTGCGAGTAGAACTCTAAAGCATGCTTTGAGATTTGGGCTAGAGATTAGTCTTGACACCACCTCTATTGTTACCCCAAAGTGCAATCTACTACTCATTGGAGGAGCTCGGGGGTGATAAGGAGATGTGATCGCCCTTCTCTATGGTTGGGTGGACTAGATTAGTCTATAAAACAATTGATATAAGTATCTGTCATATATAACATTTTATTGATAGATTTTATGGTTTACAGAAAGTACAAGAATCTTCTTTATTTTCAACAAGTTATTATTAACAGATTCCTGGTTATGATCATTGAATGAAAATACAAAATAACCTTTTATTGTAGGGTAAGGGTATATGAGTTATACCCAGAGTAGCTTATTTCTTTAAATGAAATTACAACGACATGAGAAAGTAGTTCTACATTCAGTTAAGAAAAGACTGTCATTATAGAAATGCATTGACTATGCATAAAATTATATTGGGAAAAGAAGAACTAATTGTATGGAAAAGTGAGCATTTATGGGAGAAGAAAATTATTTGGAAATATACACAGAAACACAACTATGTTCATTTTCTCTATTCATTTTCAATTAAATGTAACTACTTTATTTAATAAGATTGCAATTATTTATTTCAACAAAGACTGTAGTTGCCAATTTTCATTAAAGTTGTGGTTGTATGTCTATTAAGGATTAGTGCTGCATAATAGACTATTTCCCTTATTATATTGAGCATACATGAAGGTTGTGGGAACATATATTTAGGTGTACATTGTAAAAGATACAACTAGCTAAATTATGTTAGAATTTTTGGACATAGAGAAAGAGGTTTTTAGCAAAATCAGTGTTGTAGTAGACTAGTATTAGATAGTTACTTTAATCTGGGAAGGGTCCCTGAATAGATAGTCCATCTTAAGTATAAAACAAGAAAACCATATGAACTATGGAAATGAGACAAGAAAAATATTATGCATAAAGGATGGTATGGTCATTTACAATAATTATATCTCTTGACTATTTCATATTATTTTTATGAAACTTAAAATAGTCAAGAAGACAACATCAAGAAATAATTCCTCTACACCTGTAGGATCAGTAAGACAAATGACTATATGATGGCAAAGACCTGAGTTTTCAGTCCGTAACATACATTAAGAATTTAACCAGCAAATTGCAAAAAACTCAATAGAGATATCCATGCTGGCACAGAACTATAAATCTGAACTTCGTAGTAGAGAGAATATAACATAAATTAAAACATAATTTGACCATTATATCATATTTATAAATAGTAGTGCAAGTCAAAATATATTCAGATTTGTTGCAGACTCTAGTTCATAAGAATAAATGTGGTAATTACATCCCAATACGATTTAACTATAAATTTGTGCCTCATCATGAGGTCTAAAGTGCTATTATATTACAATAACCATAAAAAAACTAAGTTAATATGATGCAACTCTTCACTTAACCGGTAACAAGGTTTCAACGATGGTTGCAAGGAAGGCCCTCAACAAACCCTCGTTGTTTTTTTTTAGACTCTGAACGGAACCCAAGTTTGAGGGGTGAACTTATTCACTAAGAACATAACAAATGGTCGAAATACCAACGAAGATCTTGCCAAATACCTAGAGTTTAAGCCATAGAGAATACCCAAAGGAAGCAACATGTAGCAAGTCGAACCCAAGATCACAAGGACTCTTGCAAGGTATGTGAAACAACATTGTAAGCCTTGAGGAAATAAAAATTTACCAATTGAGAATTTACAAGGAAAAAAAACTGAACACAATGATGTGGAATTACCTATAGCGGCTCGCTGAGGCTTTAGGGTAGCCAGTCAAGACACAAAGGAACCCTCATAGGGTTTCGAATATCCATATTTCTGAGAAAATAATTAACTTTGACAGGGAATGGCATCGAACTTCAGTAGCAAAGAAAATGCCATCTGCATTTACCTTAACAAAGAGAGCATGGTATAAACAAAAAGGAAGTAGGTGTAAATTAAAACACAATAACAAACCAAACCGTTTAATCTGCGAACATACCACATTCCATACCTACCAAGAGAGGATGTTATACCGGTCTCATGATAAAGAGGTGGTCGCAGAAGCATTGGTCAACCATTTCATCGTGTAGAGCATGCCAAAGTTGGAAGAATAGAAAAATGAAGGCCACAGAGAGGGTTCAGGAGTAGTATAACCATAACCGCCTCCCCATCAGTCTACACCAGCGTATTTACATTTGGATTAACGTTGTAGATTTGAATAGGTGGCATTTGGATAAGGCATGTCGTATGGACACTGAGAGACTTCGGATGACATGAATTCAATTCTGGGTACAAACATTAAAAATGAATTACGAAATGGGTACCAAGCTAATAAATCATAACAAAGTAGGATATAGCATATTGAGAGGCATAATAAATATACCTTACTGTAATATTTTTCTGTTGCCCGATATCCAAGGAGGCTTAAATAATTTCTATGTCATGTTGCAATTATGGTAAGTGAGTTTTTTGTAAGATGTTGGTTAGCATTTATAAGTTGCGTGAAATCATTGTTAGTCTACAATTTTTATTTATATATTGAGATACATTATGATGGATGTTACAAGTGGTATCAGAGCTGAAGGATTTAGCATTGGGGCTTACGAGCCTGACTACAATTAGGAAAATCCTCTATCAGAGTGAATAGGAATCTCAAGAAGAAATTTTCTATAAGTAAATGAGAATTAATTTAGTTAATTAATGGATTCATTTTTCATATGTCCTTATCTATAAGCGGCGATATGTTAGGCACGTCGGTGAACCAACAACGTTGCGGAAGATTTAGCTATTAACACATTTTATTTAGCTTGTCATAAAATCATGATTAGTAAATAGTGTATTACGGTCAAACTTCATGATGAGTGAGGCGCAGATGAGTATGGCGCATATGAGATATTCTTGATAAGTTAAGGATTATTAGGATAGGGTGAATAACATGACAAGCACTGAATAACAAATTTTTTAGGAATTTTTAGTGTATTTTTCGCTTTATCCATTGTGACTGCATTTAATCTATTTGATCATGAACCCATGTCTAGAAATTATTTATATTTATGTTATGTTAGAAATGATATTTGACATTATTCCTTTGAAATGTTGGTATGCTATCTTGTATTGCCTCAAGGAATCTTGCGCCAATCCTTCAGAATCAAAATTTTGTCTTGCGCATGATGTTTATAGGCATGGATATTACTATGACTTCCCAAAGTATGTCTTACATTACAATCAATTATTTGAGATCTATGACAATGTTTCTCTGAATTTGAGTCATGAGATTGTCACTTAGAAGTCTCAGAACTATGAAATTTTCTAATCAGTTTGCAATACTTAGGGTTATAAAGACATTTGAATTTTTCTCTACTCATTTTTTGTATTTCTAGAAGTATTAGTAGTTTTCTTTTAAATACTGAGCAATAGACGAAGTTGATGTATAATAAAATATGCTTCTTTCACATATTTTAAATTACCATCAAGGAATTCCTTAAATAGATGGCATACTTCATTGTGTTGACTTCTTGGATAGACAGTGATTGGCAATACTGATATTTGATGTAGCTTCAACATCCTAATTCAACCTACATTCATAGTGTTGGACGAAATTATTTGAAATCATCCATCATATTGGTTAAATGATTTAGGCATAGATGCATTCCTTTGGTTTAGCCTTTGTATACTGCATTTCCCTTTACAAGCCAAATTTTAGTAGGTAACTATCAAAAGGATGAATCAGCATTACCCTCTGTGCATGAAACTAATTTCTATGTTTAATGTCAAATATGCATATATTCACATTATACAAATCACTACATGGAAAAACCACACATGATTTATACGGAAGAAAAATCAAGAAATAAATTATTACATCTCACAATGGATACACCATGCAACTCGTATTGACTCCAAGGGAATATTTTTTTTTCTTTCTTGGTTATTAAACCCAAGGGAATATTTTTATCTCTTTCTTGGTTTTAAGATGGAAATGCTTCTGTTGGAATCCTTGTTTGTATAAATTCCTATTTGTAGGGATTCCATACCAGATTTTGGTTTGAATACCTTTATTATGGGAAGAATTGAAGTCATAACACCTGCCTCTTCCATGGATAAGAATAGATTTTTACTCTATGGGAAATCGAGTTGTCGAACATAATAATACCCAAATTACTATTATTGAGTGGGTTTGATTATGTAGGTTTACATGGATTGAAAGAGAAGCTTATCATGCTATGTGATTTCTTCTTACAAGTCAGAATATGTTAAAAAATAAAAATAAAAAATAAACCTCTGCGTGGATGTAAAAAAACTTCCACTAAAAGTTTAATGATGTCATTAATGCATTGTGGATATTTCTTTTGAAGCGTTCATATCACGATAAGTATTTTAAAAGTTGGAATAAATTTATTTAGTTTTTTGGATAAGAAAATATGTATGGACACAATGCATAATACACTTTTCACACATTCTTGACATAAGACATGGGAAGGCTTGTTTGTAAAAATTTATGCCCTTCTTTGAATGAAGGACATCTTATTCAAAACAAACAACATTTGAACTGACAAGTATGCGTTCAAAATTGGACATTGATGATTGATGTTTGTACTTCAAATAATATAATTTTGAATGTGAAAAGACACCTCATGAGACTAATGAAAATGGTTAATGGTAACCACTTATATCAAATACCAAGGATGATGATCCTTGAAATCTTTAGCTTTATTATTGTCCTGAAAAAGCATAAATATTTGATATTTTAAGTTCTTGTTGCCCAAACAAGGATGTACATTCAAAGAGTAAATGCATGATCAAAGAACAGGAAAAAGTTCACTCTCTTGCTGGATAAATTTATTGATAGCAAAATGAAATGGTTTGATGGCATTTCATGCATAAAGAAAACGATGGCTTATATTCGGTATGATGAGTTTTGCCACTGGTTGTATCCTTGTAGGATAATATCGATTAGATGAGAATGATGTTCTTGTTTTATTTAAATTAATTGGCATGGCTTGAAATCTAAATGAAGATTTTAGATGTTTTCCATCATAAGAGGAAGGCAAGGTCAATCATGCACCATGGCTTGTAAGTCCAATGGACAATCTTGTGTAACTAACAGGTCCTTGGAACTAAATAACAGTGGATTTCTACGGAAACATATGAATTGTAAAGGAAAATGTAAAGCTAAAATAGGGTCAGATCAATCACTAGAAGTGATCGATAATGCCGCCAAAACATATAATATTGTGGGCATGCATATTTCCATACGGAGCGGAATGGTGTCCCTATTGATGTATGTAATTATTTTTTATGGGATTTTATTCAGCGTCATGGGGCATGCATGTATAGAAAAAGTTAGTCTACCTGTCTTTGGATGTTCCCCATCCACATACCCGTAATATTTGTCCACGTGCGTAGCTTCCTAATTTATTGTAGTTTGTTTTTAGGAAGCGTCCGAAATGATTCTACTAATTAGTTCCATCCTACTAGAAGACTACGAAAATGAGTAAAGTGAGATTTGAGCTACTTGATAATATTTGAGGGATGAATCCTCGATATATTTTCATTATTACGGTTAAATCAATATAGTTATTCATGAATCACTGGATATCATCATGCTGGCAACTTTTCTAATGTTTCATCTGGTGAGTTGAATTTGAATGTAAAATGAATATTCATGAATTTATAGATTGCATGATGTTTAATTCAGTTTGTGGAACAAGTATGAATTTTGAGACATGATGTTTCGATATTATAATATGAGTTACTAGACAGTAATGTGGAACTCAATAAATCGTGTAAATGGCATTTTAGTTGTAGTATTGGTGTATTTCAAATAGATTCGTATTACTTTGGTAACCCACTAACCAACTAAAGAGAGTAACGTGCCAAACAATTGATATGAATGTGATAATAAATCCATGAATATACAACATTTATATGCTACTTGCAATGTAATAAAGAGAGGAGCCAAAACTGAAAAGTAGGCTGCAGAATGGACTTCCTGTTGCAATGGATTCCAAATAACTTAATTTCTATGTAGAATGGGGGGAAATCTAAGATGAACATAATTAAGCCACTTGGGCAAGTAGACATCATTAAACTAAGGGCAAGGAAAACAATTCATTTAAGGTTGGGTGGGATGCTGCCCAAAGAATTCTCCTAAGTTGGGTGTAATAAACTAGTGGAGACTCTTGGAATGAATCCTGGAAAGGAATAAATAAATTTTAAAAAATGAACTAGACTGGGAGTCTTGATGTTTATATTTGCTAACCTATAAGGTCAACTTCCACTATATGGAGGAGAAGAACTAGGGGGAGAGACTGGATGTCATAGCCTATCTCGAGGTTGAATCCATCCTTAAATTTACTATTGTAAAACTAGTATGCATAAACAGGTGAATATGGATAAAGGTATAATAATGCTAATTGGTACGATCTCTCGTGACAGACATGAATGATTTAACTTTGAAGATATCATTATTATTAATTAATGAAAAGTGTAAATAAAATTGATACCATGATGGATTGAAAACTATAATACTAATACTTGGAGTCTTTATTGATTGAGGAAATCATTGGGAAAATTAAACAATTTATAATGATGCAGCAACTTAAATTGAGCGCAAATTACTAATCCATGATGGGTTATGCAATATACTAACAATTTATCCTATAGAAGTAATGATGACAATATTAATAGCTACAATAATGGTAAAATGTAGGTCAATATTTAAGGGAGGACCATAATTCAGCCTCTGAGTATTCTCACTTAGAGGAAATGTTGTTACAGAAAGCTAGCAGTTACTGGATTAAGTGCAACGAATTTACTTCAGCTGGGACGAACTACCCGTGAAATTTGAAATGAATATTGTATTCATTTGTTCAAATTTAGGAGACATCGAGGACAATGTTTCTCTCAAGGGGGAAGATATAGTGCCCCAATGAAAAGTAAATGGTAAATTTAATTTTACTATAGTAATTCAACGAACGATAGGAATTTAATATTTAAAATTATTTTGATTTTATTTTATTTTAAAATTGGCTATGGCCAGTTAGGGAATTTAATGGAAAAGAGTATCTGGAAAATGAATGGACTTCTAAACACCGAGAATTGGGGCAGTTAGAATAGTTAAAAACTAGTTACCTTTCATCATGAGATAAAAGGAAAATATCATGGAGACAAATGCGTTGTGTTATATTTTTGGAAAATAAGAGTTGGAGAAGGTAGGGTGCTACCTAATATATTTCGAGAGGTGGTCAGGTGCAAGTGGAACTCTAAAACATACTCTCAGGTTTGGGCTAGACAGTAGTCTTGAAGCCCTTTCTGTTGCTACCCTAAACTGCAATATAATGCTCGGTGGAGGAGATCGGGGGTGACAAGGAGACGTAATTTCCCTTTTCTATGGTTGGGTGGACTAGACTAGTGTATAAAACTATTTAGATAAGTATCTGTCATCTATAAGAGTTTGAATAAAAATATAAGAATCTTCTTTATTTTTAGTATATTATTATTAATCGATTCCTCATTATGATTGTTGAATTAAAATACAAAAATAACCTTTTGTTTTAGGGTAAGGGTATAGGAGTTATACCCATAGTAGCTTATTTCAATAAATGAAATTACAACAGCATGAGAAAGTAGTTCTACATTCAGTTAAGAAAAGGTTGTGATTATATAAATGCCCTGACTATTCATAACCTTATATTGTGCAAATAAGAACTAACTGTGTGCAAAAATGAGAATTTCTGGGAGAAGAAAACTATTTGGAAATATACATAGAAACACAACTATGTTCATTTTCTTTGTTCATTTTCAATAAACTCTAGCTAGCTGATTTAATAAGACTGCAATTATTTATTTCAACGAAGAATGTAGTTGTTAATTTTCATTAAAGATGTGATTTTATGTCTATTAAGGGTTGTTGCTTCCTAATTCCCTTATTATATTTAGCATACATGAAGTTTTTGAGAACATAGATTTAGGTGTACATTGTAAAAGATACAACTAACTAAATTATGTTAGAATTGTTGAATGGAGAGAAAGAGGTTTTGGAAAAATTAGTGTTGCAGTGGAATGGTAGTAGATAGTTAGTCTAATCTAGGAATGGTCCCCGAATAGACATTCCATAGTAAGTATAAAACAAGAAAACTATACAAACTATGAAAACGAGACAAGAAATATAATATGCAGTAAGCATGGTATGGTCATATACAATAACTATATCTCTAGATTGTTTCATATTTTTTTTATGAAACTTAAAATATTTAAGAAGAAAACATTAAGAAATAATTCCTCTGCAGCTATAGGATCCATTAGACAAATTACTATATCATGGACAAGACCTATGTTTTCATTATGTAGCGTACACTAACAATTTAACCAGCAAATTGCCAAAATCTCAACAGAGATATCAATGCTGGAACAAAACCATAAATCTCAACTTCATAGTAGAGAGAATTTAAGACTGATAAAAAAAAGTAAAAGATAATTTAACCATTATATGAAATTTAAAAATAGTATTGTACATTAAAAGAGATTCATATTTGTTGGAGACTCCAGTTCATAAGAATAATTGTGGTAGTTATATCCCAATATGACTTAAGTATAAATTTGTGCCTCAAAATGAGGTCTAAAGTGATATTATATTAAAATAATGATAAACAAGCTATGCTAATAGGCTACAAGTCTTCACTTAACAAGTAACAAGAGTTTCAACAATGGTTGCGAGGAAAGCCCTCAAGAAACCCTAGCTGGTTTTTTTAGACTCTGACTGGAACCCCAGTTTAAGGGGTGAACTTCTCCACTAAGAAAATAAAACATGGTTAGAATACGAACGGATATATTGCCAAATACCTGGAGTTGAAGCCATAGAGAATACCCGGATGAAGGAACTTGTAGAAATTTGAACCCACGATCGCAAGGACTCCTGCATGCCAAGGTGCATGTGAATCAATGTTGTGAGCCTTGAGGAAATAGAAATGCACCAATTAAGAATTTACAAGGAAGAAAAAATAAAATTGATCACAATGATGTGGAATTTCTTGTAGTGGCTCACTAAGGTGGTAGGGTAGCCACTCAAGAGAAGAAGGAACCCTCATAGGATTTTAATATCCATATTTCTAAGAAAATAATTAAATCTAAGAGGGAATGGCATCGAGCTCCATGAGCAAAGAAAACCGTATCTCCATTCACCCTAACAAGAAAATCAAGGTATAAACAAAAAGAAAATGGTCGTAAATTTAAACACAACAACAAACCAAATAGTTTAATCTACGGAAAGACCAAGTTGCATACCTACTAGGAGTGAAGGATCCACTGGGCTTGTACTAAAGTGGCAGTGGCATAAGCATTGGTCATCCATTTTGTCGTGCAAAGAAGTGCCAAATTTGGAAGAATAGCAGAATGAAGGCCATCAAGAGGGTTCGAGAGTGGTATAACCCTAACTACCTCCCCATCAGTCTACACCGTTGGACTAACATTTGGATTAGCGCTACAGATTTGACCACACAGCGTTTCGAAAACACATGTCGTATGGATACTGAGAAACTTTGGATGGGGTGACCTTCATTCCGAGTGCAAACATTAAAAATGAATTATGAAATCAGTACCAAGCTAATAACTCATAACTAAGTGGGATAAGTTGTATTGAGAGCCATAATAAATATACCTTAGTGTAATATTGTCCCACTGTCAGATATCCAAGTGTAACACCCCCAATTTATGTGTTTGAATTTCAAAGCTAGACATTCGAACTTTAATCCTAAGAGGAGTGGACCCCAAAGGATAAGTATTTTGTGAATGTAATTAAATAATAAATTTGGAAGGCTGCATTAAATTCCTTGTGCGAGATTGACCAAAATGAATTTGAGATCACTTGCTAATCCACGGATGGACAAATTGTCTCATCTACACAATATTTCAAAATCCTTGAAAGAAATTATTTCTAAATTTAGATTTTTGAGGAAAAATATGAATTCCCCAATGATGAGGAAAGTAGTTGGGAAGAGGTAAAAAGCTAGAAAAGCTGAGGAAAAGCATAAAATAGCTTTAAAGAATCCCTAAAATGGGAAGCCTAGGCAAACAGGAAGAAAAGAATCCTGATATTCTGGACGCAGAATTGGAAACAGGCTTTGGGGAACAATAGCTTAAATAAGATGCTCCTAACCAGATTAGTGGTTGGTCTGTGGTGGAGGTGATCTCATCTCAGGGGTGAGTTGTGGGAGACAGAAGGACTCTAAGGTTGGGAGGTTGGTCGATTGCATGTGTGGTATGTATTTGAAATTACTAAATGTGTTTACTTCAGATAGCATTAATTGGAAACATATAAAAGTTAATTTTATATTAGAAAATAAATGCTACATTTAACAGAATTAATCATAAGGTATTCACCTTTATAATTCTGCATAATTGTAGAAATTAAATCTGTGGTGAAGAATCCAACAGAATCTCTAAACCAGGGTTGGTTTAAATCTGAGGATACTTATTTCTCCACAGTAAAATTTATGATTTAACCTTAATATGCTTCTGTTTCATAGAATGATACTAAAATATACACACATAGTTGAGAGCAATCTCAGATTTCCAGTATTATACTGGAAAATAACTGGAGATGAACTGAATTTTTAAATTTTGATTTAAACGGTGCATTAAAGAATGAAAGGATAAAATGTATAGATTGACCTCAGGGTCAGCACATCAATTATACATAACCAGAACCTCAATAGTAAATAAACTTTGCATGTAAGCACCAATTTCTATAGCAGAAGAAAGCAACTATTAAATTGTATGGAACTATTCTAATATTAGAGAACATAATTAATAGACGAAAGAACATTAAAGTAAATAACCAACATGCAAATTCATCACAGCATGGCATATTGAAATATATGTATTATAGTCTATTTTGTGAACCCAAGCCAAGGGGTTAAAAATGGTAAGATTATAAATAAGGTCTTTAGAAAAATAGAGACACATATTCGTATATCATGCAGTAGATATTTAGACACATATCACTGTAGTATCAACCGAGGGTATAAACGAAAGGAGTGATATGTGTACTATTTCCAAACCAGCCTATGAAAGAAACTCAACTTATACTCTTGTCAAAATACACACATTGTATGGAAACCTGTCTTGGACTAAACATCTTACCACTATGAACATAGTATGTACAGAACAATCATAAGAGTACAGGATACTAATTTATAATATGGAGAAGAACAGTACACTATTCACTAAAATATTACCAGATTCAGTAATATAGTCTAACGACTGTAGGATATGGAAGCTCCAAGATAATAAAATACGCATAGAAATCCATTAAATCAAAAAGGGGTATTGTGAAAAGTAATGTACAACAGATATATAAAATCCAAACATTTATACGTCACTGCAGCCTGAGAAGAGTTTCATGACTCTCCGAGCACTGATATAAGTACATAAGCAGTATTGGAAATTAACATTTACAATTGTCAAAAAAATTCTACAAATTTAGCAGTACAAATTTTAAGTTGTAGAAGGACAGACTTCCTCTAACCAGAGTTCGGTGAATACCGACCTGCGAGAGGCAAGAGAAGTCAAGGTTAAAGGACGAAAGAATTCATTACTCTCGTTTCTCCAGAGAAAGACTAAGGTGCAGGTCGTAGTTACCTGTAACAAGCAAAACCCAAAATAAATACGATGTATAGTATGACGAGAAGAAAAATTAGGAGAACCAGAGATAAAAGGATAGCTAGGAGAGCGAATGGCTACTTGGCAAGAGAGAAATTTAACTTCATATATGCCCTGTACATATAAATATAAATTTTCATCAATACATATAACCTGAAGGTGGGCGTTCAAATTCAAAGGGTGACCGCACCAGAAGTATGGCACCCTACACAGGTTGAAAACCAAAAATGAACCAGGAAGTCGAGAGGAGTAGTATACCTCTGGCGCCATGCGAACGTCTCCATAGAAAACCTCGAGGAGTGTAAGATAGAAGGTCAGCTCTGACACCCAAGAGCATGCGTTCTATTCCAGCCATAGATGGAACGTGAAGGGAAATAGTTAATATTCATACCATGAATTTAACCTACGCAAACTGAATGAATTGAAAACGAAGAAATCAATTATCTGCAAACATAATAGAACCTATTATGAGAACGACGCACAGTCTTGACAAATTGACAGATGAAATTAAATCCCAATCTAAAACGATGGCAATAGATCCGTCTAAACCCAACAATCTCAGCGCTGACGAGAAGCGAGAAGCGTAAACCCAAACCAGAAAGGGGAATCCCATAGAAAATAGAGATAATAGGGCGTGAATTCTCAAATCAATGAAAATTTACATACCTATGTGGTCCCTTGTAGCGCAACGATATGCAAAAGACTGGTCTGAGTCCCACGCAGTTCATCTGGCCACAAAATTCCACTGTCATTCAACAAACCAAACGAAGAGAAAGAGAAAAGAATCGATAAACAACATGAAAAAATGAATTTATATCAACATCATCCGAATCGATTAATGAAACCCTAATGCCAGGATGAATCGGCATCGTTCACGGGGCAGGATCGCAAGGGTGAGGCCACGGATCGAAGGGTTAATGATCAATGTACCATATACGTTCAACATTTAATACAACAAGCCCTGAAATTAATGTTACTACATTCTGGCTGAGCCATCACCATAGCCTTGGCAACCAGGTAGGCTGATGAAGAGAGTTAAGAGTTACGTGGAATCAATTTCACGTGACCACGAATGGAGAAGAACCCCTTTTCAATCATTATGATGAGACGGGGAATCATGAATGAGCTTACGTGGAGCCAGCATTCCATCTCCAGTTTAAATATCGTTGAACCAATCTACCACAAGGTATTACGTGGAGGCCAACTCAATGATTCAATTCTTGATGTCAATAAGGAGGAGAATACCATAATTGAACATAAGTGCAGGGTACGCATAGCGACCAACATAGGTATTAAAGCCATTTAAGGATCATAGGTCACCAACGATTGGAGACCATGTAATAATCAACAAAAAAAAATATAATAGAAGTGATTAAATATAGGGTTATTGACATGTAATGATGTGGCAATCGATTTCACATATATTCATTTAACATTACGAACATGTCGAGTGCGCAAAGGTTGATGTTATACAATTAAAGGTGGAATGAAAAAGTGCTAATGAGTAATAAACCCATATTTGTTATGTTAAGTATGAGTAGGTTTTATTATTAATATGTCTATTACCCATTTGGGTATAAATATATTAAATTCCTAGATGGTGGAATATAGTTGATTCATGGAGATGAAAGCTTAAGTGTGGAAGACAATTCTGACATGCTCAATTAGGAAAAGTAATAGTATAAGAACTTGCTAAAATCAAACTTAAAAGATTAAAAAAAAAAATTTGGGGAAGGAAATCGGGAGGTGTGACAAATGACATCAGAGCCCAAGTTATAAAACTGGGCTGGTGACATTGTGCTGACGGTTGCTGTGTGTTCACTGTAAAAATTGATTTTGTGAAAAATAAAAAAAATTATATTTGTATTTTCGCTGATCTGTGTTGTGTAGTGTACAGTGGTGCTGAAATGGCAGAAGGTGGCGAAATCTATATTGATCTGCGTGATGAGGATAATGCACCAGATCCAAATCCGCCCATGATGGCTATGTTGCGGGAGTTGCAACAAGAGTTGGCTGAGATAAAAAGCCAGAATGATGGACTTTCATTAGCCAGTGAGGAGCAGGAAAAGCTCATCAGAGAATTAACTTCGCGGAATAGCCAAGAAGGCGAAGGTTCTGGAAAGAGGAAAACTGATGAGTCTAATGAGGAAGATGCTGTTAGGCATCAGAATAAACAGAAAAATGAATTACAGGGGGAATTCCGAAAGATTAAACCTCCCTCCTATGATGGGGAGAAGAAGGAGGATGCTGAAGCCTGGTTGCTGAATATGATTAAGTATTTCCAGGTCTATGAATATGAAAGCAATCTGAAGGCAAGATTAGCTGTTTACCAGCTACAAGGTAAGGCTACCTTGTGGTGGGAGGAGACAAAAATGGTTGATGCCATTGATGAAAAAACAGTCACCTGGGAAGATTTCCAGGTTAAGTTCAAAAACCACTACCTAAATGAACGTTATTATGATGATAAAGCCAAAAACTTTCATGAACTTAGACTGGTACAACTCACTATTGATGAGTTTGTTACTAAGTTTACAAATCTGCTGAGATATGTACCCTACATAAGGGAATAAAAGGCAAAAGTACAAAGGTTTTTGAATTGTTTGCCTGCTGTATACAAAGAGAAAATTGAGTTTGACAACCCAAAAACAATGGACGAAGCTGTTAGAAAAGCCAGATTATGTTACCAACAGTTCAAAGGAAAAACTGAACAAGGGAAAAGTTGGGTAAATAAGAATGAGTTCAAAGGGAGGAAACATAAACCAGCCTATTTGAAGAATTTTGGCAGAGATCATCAGCGGAAAAAGTTTAATAAATCCAAAGAAAGTCAAACTGCTCAGTCCCAAGTGGCCTCAAAACAAATAGATGGAGACAGTAAGAAGGAGGGCACCGTGAAAATGAGAGAACCCCTGAAATGCTGGGGATGTGGAGGACCTCATCTGTTGAGAGATTGTCCCCATCGAAACATTCAGATGATTATGAGAGATTGAGAAGCCACTACAGTAAATGACATAGCCAGAAATATAGCAACTATCAGTGCAACCTTGGAAAATCAGCAAGAAGAACATTAAGCTACTATGGTTGAAATGGAGGGTAAGATTTCTGACCAGTCTGTTACAATTTTGATTGATCCGGGTGCTTCTTTGAGTTACATTAGTCCAGAAATTGTAGGAAAATGTAATCTTAAACCTGAAAAATTTCAACAGCCATGGTTGGTTCAGCTGGCCACTAGAACCAAGAGAAAGGTAACACATAAACTGCCCCAAACAACAATCAAATTAAATGATTTTCAAACAGAGGTAAATTTGAACAGTTTGCCCTTAGGTTCATATGACCTACTGATAGGAATGGACTAGCTAGAAACGAAGAAAGCTTTGATGAAATGCTGGGATAAAACGTTACATTGTGTAGATGAGGAAGGGAAACCTTTTATTCTCAAAGGAAAACCAAAACCTATCTCTGTAAGACAAATTTCAGCATTGCAATTAAAAAGAACAGCTAGAAAAGGATATCAAGTTTATGTAGTACATGTAGAAGAAATTAAACAGAAAACTGAAGAAAACTTGCTGGATGTATTACCAGTGATAAGGGAATTTAAAGAAGTTTTTCCAGATGAAATCCCTCATCTTCCACCCAAAAGAGAGATTGACTTCTCAATTGATCTGGTGCCAGGAGCAACACCTGTCTCCCGAGCGCCTTATCGAATGAGTCCCCCTGAACTAATGGAACTGAAAATACAATTGCAAGAACTGTTAGATAAAGGGTATATCAGACCGAGTGTGTCTCCTTGTGGAGCACCGGTTTTGTTCGTGAAAAAGAAAGATGGAACTTTTCAGATGTGTATTGATTATCGTCAATTGAATAAGTTGACCATTAAGAATAGATACCCTTTACCTAGAATTGATGATCTTTTTGATCAAGTGAGAGGAGCTTCAGTATTTTCGAAGATTGATCTAAGGACTGCTTATCACCAGCTTAGAATTAAAGAAGAAGACATCAGCAAAACAGCCTTTCAAACCATGTATGGTCATTACGAATTTGTAGTCATACCTTTTGGTTTGACAAATGCCCCTGCCACATTTATGTGTCTAATAAACAGTGTGTTAAACAAGTACTTGGATAAATTTGTCCTTGTTTTCATAGATGATATCTTAGTATACTCAAAAAGTGAAGAGGAACATAAAGAACACTTGAGGATAGTATTGCAAACTCTGAAGGAAAACCAGTTATATGCCAAGTTTAGCAAATGTGAATTTTATAAAGATAAGATCCAATATTTGGGTCATATTATTTCTGAACAAGGCCTTGTTGTTGACCCTGAAAAGATAAAGGCTATAAAAGAATGGCCTGTACCAACTGATGTTTCAGCAGTGAGATCATTCATGGGAATTGCAGGCTATTATCGCAGATTTGTGGAGAGGTTTTCTGCCATAGCACATCCCATAACTTAATTACAAAGGAAGGGTGTCAAATTTGAGTGGACTGAAAAATTCCAAAACAGTTTTGACCAATTAAAACTGAAACTTACTACAGCCCCTATACTGAAGATTGCAGATCCTGACAAAGACTTTTTTGTATGTACAGATGCCTGTAGAGAGGGGTTGGGAGGATTCCTTTTGCAGGAAAATTCAGTTATTGCCTATGAATCTAGAAAACTAAAGATACATGAACAGAACTATAGTGCCTATGATTTAGAATTAGCAGTTGTTATCCATGCTTTGAAAATGTGGCGACACTATCTCCTTGGAAAAAAATTTACATTGATGACTGATCATATTAGTCTCAAGTATTTATTTTCCCAAACTGATTTGAATGCTAGACAAGCCAGATGGCTGTCTTTTCTCAGTGAATTTGATATGGACATAAAACATATCAGAGGGAAAGAAAATAAAATTGCTGATGCATTGAGAAGAAATGCTTGTCAGAATATCAATAGCATTGGAAGTAGTGCTCAGATCGATGTAGAAGACTTAGTGAAAAAGGCAGCAAACCAAGATCCAAATTATGAAGTTCTACTGGTAAAACAACTGAAGAAGGAGAAAATTGAATTCACTCAAAACCAAAAAGGATTGATCTGCTATAAGAACAGATTATATATTCCAAATGTGGAGTCCTTGAAAAAAGAAATTCTAGATGAATATCACAAACAGCCCTATGCAGGACATCCAGGATATCAGAAAATGTTAACAGCCTTGAAAAAGAAGTTGTTTTGGCCAGGAATGAAAAGAGATGTAGCAGAATATTTAGCTAGATGCATGGAATGTCAACTAGTTAAAGTTGAACATCAGCATCCTACTGGTCTTTTAAACCCCTTTCCGATTGCATAATGGAAGTGGGATACAGTTTCCATGGATTTCATAACAGGGTTACCCAAAACCAAACACCAACATGATTCAGTAATCGTGGTAGTAGACACTTTAACAAAAGCTACACATTTTATACCAGTGAAATCTACCTTCGGAACAACTCAAGTAGCGAATGTGTTCTTGAAGGAGGTAGTAAGACTCCATGGGGTCCCAAAGGTGATTGTTTCTGACCGAGATGCTAAGTTTACAGCAGCTTTTTGGAAAGGACTATTTGGGGGGATGGGTACTAAATTGAATTTTAATATTGCTTACCACCCTCAGACAGATGGTCAAACGGAAAGAACTAATCAAATTTTGGAGGACATGCTAAGAATGTATGTGATGGATAGACCCTCAAAGTGGGAAGATTACTTGCATTTAGCTGAATTTTCCTATAATAACAGCTAGCAATCCTCCATCAAAATGAGTCTGTTTGAGGCACTGTATGGAAGGAAGTGTCGTACCCCATTGAGCTAGAGTCAGCCAGAAGATAAACTAATGTTGGGACCAGATGCTTTACAAGAGATGGAAAGAATTGTCAAACAGATACAAAGAAACATCAAGACAGCACAAGATCGCCAGAAGAACTATGCTGATAAGAAAAGAGTGCACCGAGAGTTTAAAGTGGGGGAGCATGTGTATTTGCGTATTAAACCCAAAAAAAGCACTCTTTATGCTGGAAGTTGTGCCAAACTGGCTCCTAGATACTGTGGTCCTTTTGAAGTATTAGAAGGGTGGGAGCAGTGGCTTACAAGCTGGCCTTACCACCCCATGTTAGAGTTCATGATGTGTTTCATGTTTCGTTATTAAAAAGATATGTGCATGATGCTTCTCACATAGTTGATTGGAATGTTGTACAGGTGGAACCACAACGGGAGTTTCTGCGAGAACCTCTTCAAATATTGGAGCGGGAAGAAATTGAATTGAGAAATAGAACAGTAGCAAGAGTAAAGGTGCAGTGGAAGCACTTTACTGCTGAAGAAGCTACCTAGGAAAGAGAAGCTGAAATGATGGAAAGATATCCATTTTTGTTTGAAAAATGAACTCTAGTAGTTGAATAACAACACCGAGGATGGTGTTTATTTTCAGAGGGGGAATATATAACACCCCCAATTTAGGTGTTTGAATTTCAAAGCTAGACATTTGAGCTTTAATCCTAAGGGGAGTGGACCCCAAAGGATAAGTATTTTGTGAATGTAATTAAATAATAAATTTGAGGAAATGAATTAAATGAATTGTGCAGATTGACAAAAATGAGATTTATGAGATCACTTGCTAAATCCATGAGGATGGATGAGGCAAATATATCCCCACAATCTTTCAAAAATCCTTGAAAGAAATTATTTCTAAATTTAGATTTTTGAGGAAAAATCTGAATTCCCCAATGATGAGGAAAGTAGTTGGGAAGAGGTAAAAAGCTGGAAAAGTTGAGGAAAAGCATAAAACAGCTTTAAAGAATCCCTAAAATGGGAAGCCTAGGAAAACAGGAAGAAAAGCATCCTGATATTCTGGACGCAGAATTGGAAACAGGCTTTGGGGAACAATAGCTTAAATAAGCTGCTCCTAAACAAATTAGTGTTTGGTCTGTGGTGGAGGTGATCTCAGCTCGGGGGTGAGTTCTGGGAGACAGAAGGACTCTAAGGTTGGGAGGTTGGTCGATTGCATGTGTGGTATGTATTTGAAATTACTGAATGTGTTTACTTCAGATAGTATGAATTGGCTACATATAAAAGTTAATTGTATATTAGAAAATAAATGCTACATTTAACAGAATTAATCATAAGGTATTCACCTTTATAATTCTGCATAATTGTAGAAATTAAATCTGTGGTGAAGAATCCAACAGAATCTCTAAACCAGGGTTGGTTTAAATCTGAGGATACTTATTTCTCCACAGTAAAATTTATGATTTAACCTTAATCTACTTCTGTTTCATAGAATGATACTAAAATATACACACATAGTAGAGAGCAATCTGAGATTTCCTGTATTATACTGGAAAATAACAGGAGATGAACTGAATTTTTAAATTGTGATTTAAACGGTGCATTAAAGAATGAAAGGAGAAATTGTATAGATTGACCTTAGGGTCAGCACATCAATTATACATAACCAGAACCTCAATAGTAAATAAACTTTGCATGTAAGCACCAATTTCTATAGCAGAAGAAAGCAACTATTAAATTGTATGAGACTACTCATTGATAATTATCTTATGGAACTATTATAATATTAGAGAATAGAATTAATAGACGAAAGAACATTAAATTAAATAACCAACATGCAGTTTCATTACAGCATGGCATATTGAAATATATGGATTATAGTCTATTTTGTGAACCCAAGCCAAGGGGTTAAAAATGGTAGATTATAAATACCAAGGTCTTTTAGAAAAAAAATAGAGACACATATTCGTATATCATCTGTAGATAATTTAGACACATATCCTGTGTAAGGTATTAACCAGGGTATAAAATAGAAAGGGTGATATGTTATACTATTTCCAACCATTATGAAAGAAACTCAACTTCTACTACTGTCAAAACTACACACTATTGTGGCATGAGAACTACATGCAAATGTACTGGACTAAACATCTTACCACTATGAACATAGTATGTACAGAACAATCATAAGAGTACAAGATACTGATTTATAATATGGAGAAGAATAGTACACTATTCACTAAAATATTACCAGATTCAGTAATATAGTCTAACGAGTGTAGGATATGGAAGCTCCAAGGTAATAAAATACGCATAGAAATCCATTAAATCAAAAAGGGGTATTGTGAAAAGTAAGGTACAACAGATATATAAAATCCAAACATTCATACCTCATTGCAGCCTGGGAAGAGTTTCATGACTCTCCGAGAACTGATATAAGTACATAAGCAGTATTGGAAATTAACATTTACAATTGTCAAAAAAATTCTTCAAATTTAGCAGTACAAATTTTAAGCTGTAGAAGGACGGACTTCCTCTAACCAGAGTTCGGTGAATAATGACCTGCGAGAGGCAAGAGAAGTCAAGGTTAAAGGACGAAAGAAGTCATTACTCTCGTTGCTCCAGAGAAAGAGTAAGGCGCAGGTCATAGTTACTTGTAACAAACAAAACCCAAAATAAATACGATGTATAGTATGACGAGAAGAAAAATTAGGAGAACCAGAGATAAAAGGATAGCTAGGAGAGGGAATGGCTACCTGGAGAGAGAGAAATTTAACTTCATATATGCCCTATACATATAAATAGAAATTTTCATCAATACATATAACCTGAAGGTGGGCGTTCAAATTTAAAGGGTGACCACACCAGAAGTATGGCACCCTACACAGGTTGAAAACCAAAAACGAACCAGGAAGTTGAGAGGAGTAGTATACCTCTGGCGCCATGCGAACGTCTCCATAGAAAACCTCGAGGAGTGTAAGACAGAAGGTCAGCTCTGACACCCAAGAGCATGTGTTCTATTCCAACCATAGATGGAACGTGAAGGGAAATAGTTAATATTCATACCATGAATTTAACCTACGCAAACCGAATCAATTGAAAATGAAGAAATCAATTATCTGCAAACATAATAGAACCTATTATGAGAACGACGCACAGTCTTGACAAATTGATAGATGAAATTAAATCCCGAGCTAAAACGATGGCAATAGATCCGTCTAAACCCAACAATCTCAGCGCTGACGAGAAGCGAGAAGCGTAAACCCAAACCAAAAAGGGGAATCCCATAGAAAATAGAGATAATAGGGCGTGAATTCTCAAATCAATGAGAATTTACATACTTGTGTGGTCCCTTGTAGCGCAACGATATGCAAAAGACTGGTCTGAGTCTCACGGAGTTCACATGGCCACAAAATTCCACTGTCATTCAACAAACCAAACAAAGAGAAAGAGAAAAGACCTGATAAACAACATGAAAAAATGAATTTATATCAACATCATCCGAATCGATTAATGAAACCCTAATGCCAGGATGAATCGGCATCGTTCACGTGGCAGGATCGCAAGGGTGAGGCCACGGATCGAAGGGTTAATGAGAAATGTACCATATACGTTCAACATTTAATACAACAAGCCCTAAAATTAATGTTACTGCATTTTGGCCGAGCCATCACCATAGCCTTGGCAACCAGGTAGGCTGACGAAGAGAGTTAAGATTTACGTGGAATCAATTTCACGTGACCACGAATGGACAAGAACCCCTTTTCAATCATTAGGATGAGATGGGGAATCATGAATGAGCTTACGTGGAGCCAACGTTCCATCTCCAGTTTAAATATCGTCGAACCAATCTACCACAAGGTATTACGTGGAGGCCAACTCAATTATTCAATTCTTGATGTCAATAAGGAGGAGAATACCATAATTGAACATAAGTGCAGGGTACGCATAGCGACCAACATAGGTATTAAATCCATTTAAGGATCATAGGTCACCAACGATTGGAGACCATGTAATAATCAACAAAAAAAAATATAATAGAAGTGATTAAATATAGGGTTATTGACATGTAACGATGTGGCAATCGATTTCACATATATTCATTTAACATTACGAACATGTCGAGTGCGCAAAGGTTGATGTTATACAATTAAAGGTGGAATGAAAAAGGGATAATGAGTAATAAACCCATAATTGTTATGTTAAGTATGGGTAGGTTTTGTTATTAATATGTCTATTACCCATTTGGGTATAAATATATTAAATTCCTAGATGGTGGAATATAGTTGATTCATGGAGATGAAAGCTTAAGTGTGGAAGACAATTCTGACATGCTCAATTAGGCAAAGTAATAGTATAATACCTTGCTAAAATCAAACTTAAAAGAATAAAAAAAAAAAAAAAATGGGAAGGAAATCGGGAGGTGTGACACCAAGGAGGGTTAAATAATTGCTATGTCATGTTGTAATTATGGTAAGTGAGTTGTTTATAAGATGTGAGTTTTTAATCTACAGTTAAAATTTCTTATTTATTGAGATACATTATGATGGATGTTACATATACTGATGGAAGCTCAGCAGTTGTTGGATCCCTTCTCTTCACTCCTTATAGTGGTCGTTCCTCTAGTGGTCTCCTTATTTTATTTTTCTTATATAGTTGTTTTGTGTTCCTGCTCTTTTTATCCTTGTTTATTGTTTATTTATGTCGATATAACTTTTCTATTTATCCTTTTGTATATTTATGATTATGTTTTCTTATATTCTATTATTATTATTACTATTACTATTAATTTTATTTAGTTTTAGTTTTATTTTTATTTTATTTTATTTTAGTTTTAGTATTAGTATGTTCTATTTTATTTTTATATATTTTATTTATTTAGTTATTTTATTTTATTTTATTTTATTATCTATATATATCTATTTTTTTTGTTAAGATTTAATTCTTGTTTTATTTTCATTTTTATTTCTTGGGGTAGTTGCTTTTTAGTTTTTATTTGTGGTTTTATATTATTTTAATTTTAGTTTTTTGACTTGGTCCTTATTTAAATTTTTTGGGTTAATTCGTAGCTCTTAAGGTTGAGGTAATTTTGGTTTATTTATACTTTTATTTATTTTTATTTTATTTTTGAACGTTTTAACATTTTTTAATTTTCTTTGGTTTTTGACCATTTCTTCTCTCTTCCTGTTATATAAATGGATATTCTAATCAGCCAATATTCATTATCATGATGGTGAACTACATTTGGTAGATCGAAATGCGTCCGTTCCAAAATTTATCATGTGATTTCCCAGAAGATTTAGAAATTAAAATGTTATGGATCACAGAAGCTTACACTCTCAAATAAATAAATTGAATTAAAAAAAATTGTTGTATTTTCACTTTGGTAGTAATATTTCAATTTTCATATTAATTAATATAACTTTATATTAATGTTATACAAATAAAGAAATTGAATGTAAAAAAAAAAAAATCTTATATTTTTACTTTGGCATTGTGACTTAGTTGTGTAATTATTCTATTATTCAATGTTTACTTTTAATAAAATACTTGAACATCACTATGAACTAATATTTCAATATCAATTTCATATATACATATACACAGAGAACTATATATATATATATATATATATATTTCAATGTTGACCATAAATAAAAGATTTCAATGCTTAATATAGAGTTGAAATGTATTTTAATGCTTAGCTTTCTAATTTCCAATATGAGGAGAATCTATTTACAAATGTCAACTATCTATAAACCAATTAAAAATAAAAAAATCTTATGGTCAAAATATTTTATTGTATTGTATTTCTCAAAATGAAACAAATGCAAAATTATTTATACACTCAACTTGAAGTTGAAGCAACATAGAGCCATCTTAGCTTCAATCTATATTAATTTAATAAATAATAATACTTTAATAATAAAAATATACAAAAAAATTATATAACTAATTATAAAATAAATACATAAAACATTTATGACTTCTAGGCAATATTTCTCCTATCCATACATTCATAGCATGGGTCTATGAAGGCATCTACTAGTAAAATTGTAAATATATGACTATAAATTTTATCTAATATTTCTATTTCATTCCTTATATTCCTAAAAATTTTAAAATTGTAAAAGAAGTTAATGTAACAATTTAAAATTGCAAATTGATATAAGACATTATTGTGACCTAGATCCATATATATATTCTAATTTAACTTTAGATCTATGAAGGGTTTAAATATCTCTACGATTTCTAAATCTAAATTTAAGATGAATATATGTTGGTATACATTGAAACACATGTTATAATCATAGTATTAATATGCATATATCGGTAAAAAATGATACAATTGGGTAGGAATACTCTTTGGAGTGTAGTATGAAGAATAAAGTGTAGTGGAACAAATTTGGTAAAGATGTTGTAGTGATAAGAAACATGAAAACAATTTCTTCAAGAAAAAAAATTAAATCCATTTCACATTAACGGTAAAAAATGATACAATTAGGTAGAAATACTCTTTGGAGTGTAGCATGAAGAAGAAATTGTAGTGGAACAAATTTGGTAAAGATGTTGTAGTGATATAATACATGAAAACAATGTCTTCAAGACAAAAATTATAAAATGCATTTCACATTAAAATAAATTTAAACAATAATAATTTACTCTAACCATCATATTTCAAAACATATAATTAATAAACATATAAAAAGTAAATTTAATTAATACAAATTTAAGCTATAATTTCACATTCATTTTTTCATATATATTAACATAACAATTCTATTCATACCCATTACATTGTTTGAGATAATGCCTCATTTAATATGCATACTACATATTAGGGATTGGTTTGGTGTGTTGGAGGATGTTGAGAGATTCTCTCAACTTCTCCCTCCAAGAGTGGAATTAGTTGGATCTCAGCAGCACTATAAATATTGTAATGTATGAGTGTGATTTAATATAGAAAATAATTTATTGTGTGTTAGTCCTGTGTTCAATGGTTGATCTCTTCAATTTCTAATATGGTATCAGAGCCAAGCTGAGCTTAATCCCTCACGGGAGTGCTCACGGAAATGAAGAGAAAATTGTGATAATTGATTTTACAGAAATAGGATTTGTGTAGATTACTGTGTGAATTTATGTGTGTAAGTTTGAGTGAAATATTTTATGTGTTTTATAAAGCTGTTATTTGATTTCGATTTCCAGTGTCACTGCTGAAGGAGATTTAATTTTAAGAAAATTGTTCTAGAATTCGTTGTGTAGGAAGGGTCATCCGAGGCATTCGAATAGCGCATAAATGTTGAGTAACAGTTTTATAATTAGTTGAGACGAGCTGAGTATCGTTACCAGAAAGGAGGCCGAGGAGCAAATTTCTGTTACCACCACAGCGTTGCCCCATGGTACAGTTGGGCGTCTTTCTCCAGATGGCGCAGCCGGAAAGGTGAGCAAGAAACAATACAGAGCGTGGTACGCGTATATATATGGAGCAAATTCATTAGCAGCAGCAAGCAGGATTGAGTTCCTCGATTCAAGCTTAGAAATTTTGACACGGTAGCACGCGGCTAGACAAAAAAAAAAGATTTGACTTTTACTTTGAATATTAATCGTTCAAGCGTGCACACGTCGCTGTCAGGTTCTCCCTTGCTGCTAGCTTTGAGGGGTTCCAAGAAAAAAGATGATATAAGAACGTTAATCAACATCTTTCTCCCGTATCATTGGATAATTGGAGATCACCGGTGTTCTTCCGGTAGGCTCCGACTCAAAATTTTTATATCGTAATCTCTCTTCACATGTCAAAATATGTAATCTCTCATTCCAACAATGTCACTATGTCATGAACTTTGATCTATCTGAAGTGCGAAAGTAATACCAAGGCGGGACGCTGTTAATTGGCATGCCGCTTCCTGAGGCTGAAATTAGCAGCAGCGGTCCAGTGCGAGAATGTATGGTGGGCCTAACGTCCTTGTGATGGGCAACAAGAACATTTCCCGTTTTTTCGATCCACTGGAGAAGAAGAGAAGACTGACTGGTGGCGGCTTTAATGTTAACGGCAAGTTTCATACCATCGGCATAGTGGCTAGGTATTCTTCATATGAAGTACATATTGTCGGGTTTTGAAAGTGTGATGGCAGAGGTGTAGTTTAAATCCATTAATTTGTTGTTGGACGAGGTTCACTGCGTGAGCAATGGTTATGCTATTGGTTTTATTTACGTTAGATTTTGTGGGTTTATTGTTGTGAGATTTGTGTAGTGCAGAACCAATTATTGAACAAATTAGCATTATTTAAATTAGTCGTTCTCTACGTTCTACAGGGACGAGAGAACAATTGGCTAATTTGATTGTGTGAATTTGTTATATGCTGATTTTGTTGTGCTACAGGCTAAGAGCATCAGTTATAGGTTACAGTATGAGATCCATTTGTGTGAAGCAGGTCAAGTTGTTAGATTAGCTCTTGAACACATTCAGTATTCATACCATTTGCCTAGCCACTGATGGATAGTCGAAAGCAAAATATCCGACAGATGGTGATTGGTCCACAGGATGGTTCATCACTTGTCAGCTCTTATCGCGGAAGCCCCGACGAGCCGAGTTGTCAATATTGTTGATCTTGCAAAGTTCATTATTGTTGGTCAGAAACAAATGTATTTTAAATGGATTGAATGGTAGCTCGAAAATGGTGGAGAAAAGAGTGTTTTCTATGAGATCTCAGAGTGGGTACAAATGTTAATGAAGACCAGGGCAGACAAATGTTTGTATTAAATTAGTGTGTTCTTCATTTCTGTAATGTAGGCATTAAGGGGGGGTGTTTGAGATAATGCCTCATTTAATATGCATACTACATATTAGGGATTGGTTTGGTGTGTTGGAGGCTGTTGAGAGATTCTCTCAACTTCTCCCTCCAAGAGTGGAATTAATTGGATCTCAGCAGCACTATAAATATTGTAATGTATTAGTGTGATTTAATATAGAAAATAATGTATTGTGTGTTAGTCCTGTGTTCAATGGCTGATCTCTTAAATTTCTAATATACATTTCATAAATTATATATATATATATATATATATATATATATATATATATATATAATTAAAGTTTTAATAAAATTGAGAATAGCTTAAGGGAGGTTTGTGTTATGAAATATTATGTGAAGGAAATTAAAATCCTGATAGGTCAAACCAACTAAAATAATTTAAAATTAAAATATTTTTATTTATAAATGTGAAATTTACATAAATATAAATATTATTATTATAAATCAGCATAAATCCATTTTAACAAAGAATTAAACCTTTCAAGATATAAATAAATTTTCAATTGTTATTTTAAAAAAATTGATTTTAAAATATTTGATCATTGTAATACTTAATAAATTTGGAATTTATTAAAATAATATATATTGATTATAATATAACAATGCAATAATAAAACTAAATAATCAAATTAATATTCGAAAATATAAATTGGAAATAATAATATATGATAAGGGAAAAATGAAACATTATATTATACATTAAATTGTTTATAAAATTCTAATTTTAGGATTTTATATATATATATATATATATATATATATATATATATATATATATATATAACAATTGAATAAATAAATTATATTCATTTTATTTTAAAAAAATGTCGATTTCACTCATTTATTTAATAAAAGTAAATTAAAAAAGAGATAATAACATAGAGTAGATAATGACATGGTGTTTTGTTAAAGCATTCTGTGATATAAAGTTTAGTGGGGTGCGATCGTAGATGAATTTAACTGTGATTTATATTCCCCAACATTGTTACTCAAACCACATATTACTAATGCTAGTCATCTGAAAAATCACATAAACTAACTGAAACGATAGTCCTAAAAATAATTAGAGTTCCTAAATTACATTTTATTATGTTTCAAAGTGTATTTAATATAGTAAATAAATTTTATGATTAAGGTTATATTTTGTATTTATTAAATTATTATTTATTAAAAAAGTATATTAATATTTATATTTAATTAAATAAATTTAAAATTATTTAATAAAATAAATTTAATATTATTTAATAAAATAAAAATATTTTAGGTTTTTAAGTGACTTTTGAAAAGTTTTCTAGTTTATTTTTCAATCTAATTTTTTTAGAATATGATAGGATTCATTGAAATTACAAGTTTGATGAGTGAACTATACACAATTGAAGTGCATTATAGTGTTTTCAAGACATTGAATCCATATATATAATTAAAAAACCAGTTTAAAGATCACAAATCAAGATTTCACCACAAATAGTTCTAGTGAATTCCAGCTAGAAATTCACTCCAAACTCCAAAACGTCAGACTTAAAAATAACTCTGATAAATTTGTTAAATTTTTTATATTTTAAAAAAATGTTATGTAAAGTTTTGAAATTAATTAAAATTTTGATTACTTAATCTATTGAGATATCGATTAACAACTCCCATAATATTTATAAAAAAACATAAGTGAAAACTTGATTTGTTAATATTTTATCAGTCCCTTCAATGAGGCAGCAGCGACTATACCAGTTGAAATTCCTGGTTCATATGAGTCCTTTCACGTAACTCAAGACATAAACATATATCAAACGCCAACTCCACGTCATTTCCATTGCAGTGGTGATAGGTGCCTCTGCCAGTTTTATTATAGGAAAAACAACATGGATGAACATATTGCATCTCTAAGAACAATCGACTGACTTTTCCTCATAATGCATTCGCTTCTTATGCTGTTAACCCTACGGTAGTGTGTTCAATCAGATTTGGATAGAGAAGTGTTGCAGGCTTCCAATGCATCAATGGAAACCAAATAAAGTTCCGGCCCAGAGAAAGGTATATAACTCCACAAATGAAACGAATGGTCTTTCCACCTTTTTGAAATACGATATAATCTTGAAATATTTTGTAATTCGATATGTTGCAGGAATTTAATATACTCAATTCTCTTAGCATTTGATATATTCTCCAAGGATTACCTATGTCTTGGTCATATACATATATCGTAGAAAACGATGGATGGTGGAATATTTTATATCATTTCTTTTAAATATTCGCTAGGGAAACAAAACAATTTAGTTTATTCACGAAACAGAAATAATGTGTTGCAGTGTTCCTGATTTAGTTGTATTTGCTCTACCTTCTTAGGTTGCGAAAAAGACGAAATGAATTATCTTCTTCTCCTACACCTTTTCTATAGCATTGAAATTTCAATGTTTTAACTACCTCGGAGAAGCTTGGCTGCTCCATCATTGAGTGATTTCAAAACTATTTTTTCTCACACCTTGATTTATTGTAATCCAACCCGAGGCTTGCACAAACTAGCACTATTCGTTCTTCTGATTCAATGTTGTTCTAAGTGCTACAATAAAAATCCATTACCAAGATGAAAAAAAAAAAAAACCATTACAAAGATTAAAAAAAATAAGTCACCTATTGTAGAGATAAAAAAAGTTATTCAATGAACAACACCATACAAAACATAAGCTGAATTAAGTAAATATGTATTTGTTTTAGATATTCAGACTTTATAAAATAAAGATGCACCTATCAAAGT
The DNA here is from genome assembly GCA_034641835.2 of Pinus albicaulis. Taxonomy (NCBI): domain Eukaryota; kingdom Viridiplantae; phylum Streptophyta; class Pinopsida; order Pinales; family Pinaceae; genus Pinus; species Pinus albicaulis. The sequence goes on from CM076584.1 coordinate 1,072,437,589, forward strand.
TTGAACCCCCACAAATTCCTCTATAATCACATGCACATACACGTTGAGTTATGATAAAATACGGTGTTTGAATTAATAAATAAAAAAACTCAATGGTTAGCTCTACGAAAGAGAGTCTGAACCAGGAGAGTCTGGCTCTGAACGCTCTACATTCTCAATACAACTCAACCATTATATAGCATACATAGATGTAGGGAAGTTAGAACCATACCCTAAGAAATATAAACTAATTCCTATCCTAAGGTGTCGTGAACCAACTCTCACAAATTAGGGATTCTCCATTATCTTTCAACACTCCCCCTTAATGGAAAAGAGGTTCACAAATATGCCCAACACCTTCCTAAACATTTCAAACTTAATTCTACCAAGAGGCTTAGTGAAAATGTCAGCAACATTATCACACGTTTTACAATATACAAGATGGATTTCTTTTGATTGAACCTTCTCCCTAACAAAGTGGAATTGTGTATCAATGTACTTAGTGTTCTTGTGAAGCACTGGATTATTAGCAAGCTTGATTGATTTATGTTTGTCGCATCTGGTAATTTTTGCATCTTTCTGTTCTTCCCCAACATTCTGGAGAAGTGTCCGCAACCAAACCGCCTCACATGCTGCTGCGTACATAGATTGACAATCTGCTTCCACTGAAGATAAGGAAATTGCGTTTTGTTTCTTACTATGCCATGTAATCACCTCGCATCCAATGCTCAATGCATAGCCTATTATGGATCTTCGGTCATCTACATTTCCAGCCCAGTTGGTGTCTATAAACATTGTCAATCTAACATCGAAAGAATTAGTATAAATAATACCATAATCTACAGTTCCTTGTAGATACCTTAGAATCCATTTTGCTACATTCGAGTGTCTCTCAAGTGGTTTGGACATCAATTGAATTAGCACACTAACTGCATAAGCCAAATCTAGTCTAGTAGTGGTTAACTAGATTAGACTCCCAACCAGTTGTCGATAAAGTGTCGCATATGCCTCTTTGGAGCCATCCTGACTCTGAAGTTTAATGTTTTGTTGTAATGGTACTGTTGTATCCTTAGACTGATCCATCCTAAATCTTCCCAGTAGACCTCTGATATACTTACCCTAGGATAGAAAAGTTTGTCCTAAATCTCTCCAGATCTCAAGACCCAGACAATATCTTAGCTCACCAAGGTATTTTATTTCGAACATTTGTGACATTTGCTGTTGATTTCTTTGATTAGATCAATGACATCACCTGTAAAAATTTTATCATCTACATACAAATGAATCAACACTATAAGTTCCTTTTCATCTTTCACAGTATATAGATTAGGGTCATTTTTACTTCTTTTGTAATTGTGTTCTAGAAAAAATGAATCTATCTTTTCATACCATGACCTGGGTGCTTGTTTCAGTCGATATAAAGATTTCTTTAATCTGCAGACTAAATGTTCTTTCCCTTTCTGGACAAACCCCTCAGGTTGCTCTAATTCAACCTCCTCTTTCAAATCCCCATTTAGAAATGCAAATTTGACATCTAGTTGGTGAATCATGTAGTGTTTTCTAGTAGCTAAATAAATCATCATTCTGATAGTGTTTAGTTTAGCTACAAAGGCAAACGTTTCCTCATAATCAATATCTTATTTTTGTGAATACTCCTTTGCTACCAACATAGATTTTAATTTATCTATGGTTCCATGTGCATTAGTCTTGGGTTTATACAACCATTTACAACCTATGGTTTGTTTCCCCTCAAGTAGTTCAACCAGCTCCCAAGTGTTGTTTTTAAGAATATATTCATATTCCCGTTCCATAGCTTCTTTCCATTAACTACATTGATTTGCTTCTCTATAACTATAAGCTTCAACAAAATTCATCATACTATCTATAAAGGAATTTTCCCTATATCTAGCAGGAAATTGAATCTCCCTACCCGATCCTCTGAGAGTTGGTGTGCCTTCCAACTTGTTTTGAATTTCATTCTAAGGAGTTGGCTTGATTGCTGTATCTGAACTTTCTACTTCTGATTTTTTCTGATTCTCATGGTTGTTACATGTTCCTTCACTTCCTTCCACCAAAAACCAAATATCCCATTCCTAATTTCTTTTATCAGATTCATCATAAACCTGTTCATTGAACATGACATTTCTAGTAATAAAGATATTGTGAATAGAGGGATTAAACAATATATAAGCTTTAAGTTGTGAACAATACCCTACAAAGGTACATCTGATGGCTTTTCAATCTACTTTTCTTCTGTCTTCCTTTGGAATATGGGAAAAAAATCCAAATACTCTCAAATGTTTTACTACAGGCTGGAATCCATATAATGCCTCAAAAGGAGTTTTAAATTGGAGACTTCTTGTAGGACTCTTATTTTTAAAATAAACTACAGTATTCAATGCTCCAGCCCAAAAACCATTTGAAAGATCCTTACGTTTCAAGATGCTCTTGGCACACTCCACCAACATTCTATTATTTCTTTCGGCTACTCGGTTTTGCTGAGGAGTATGAGCTACTGTGAATTTCTGTAATATTCCATGGTCATTGCAATACTTGGTAAGTTCATCCTTCTTGTATTCTCCCCCTTGATCGGAACAGAGAATTTTTATGTGCTTCCTTGTTTTCTTTTCTATCATATGTTTGAATTGCTTAAAGTATTCAAATGTGTGAATTTCTTACTCATAAAATATACCCAAGGAAACTTTGTGCAGTCATCAACAAATAGTAGAAAATACAATGCTGTAATATCCCTCGCATAAGCCACCATAAAAACTCTCATAAAATGAGGGTTATTAAATAATTAAATATTATTAATTATTATATTGATATTAAATGAAGAATATTCTTGTAATTGTTGATTATAAGAATATTGGAAAAATTATTTCTTAATTATTTTATTTATAATAATTTATATTCTTCCATGGAAATAAATTATATTTCCAAGTTGGTATATTTTATGAGTTTTAGAAATAATGAGTAATAGATTTGGAAAAAGTATGGATAAGTGATATTTTCTCATAAGGAAAAAGAAAATCTACCTTTAAAAATAAAAGCATGAGGGATTTATGGAATGCTTTTCTGATTTAGGAAAAATCAGATTTATGGAGGCTTTATGGATTGCTTTTGTGATTTAGAAAAGCTGGAATGCTTTTATGATTTAGAAAATATGGAATTTTATTTTATGATTTAGAAAAAGCTGGAATACTTTTAGGATTTAGAAAAGCTTGAATGCTTTTATGAATTAGAAAAGATTGAATTCTTTTATGATTTAGAAAAAAGTTGGAATACTTTTATGATTTATAAAATCTATTCCATTTTAATTAATTCTATTTTTTATTATAATCCCATGAGAGAAATAGAAGAGGGAAATGGGAGAATACATGGAGAATGGAGCCAAGGAAGAGGAAGAGAGTATTTAAAGCATGCATCAAGAGATGAGTAACCATATTCTTTGAAAATCTCTTTGTTTGCATATGGACCCTGATTATATAATGATTGAATTTATTTGCAATAAAAATTTCAGTGTATTAAAAGCTAGATCTACACTTATTTATGCATTAATTTGATAAAACCCCAGGGGGATCTTGTTTAGAAGGTTGAGTAGTTCCAGATCTGGTATGGATCTGATGTTTTAGCCATATATCAGTTGTAGATCTGAATATTAACCTATAGCAGCTGAAGCTCCTCATATAAAATGCTGTCAAGTCTTTCTACAGCTTTTCCAATTGTTTCTGCTATTATTTTTGAAGGATTCTTGCTCTTGCTTCAAGTAAATCCAATACTTATACAAAGGAACTTGATTATAGATCTTATTTCTTGATGCCCTACTATAACATGAGTCTAATGGCTGATTTCTAGTGTCTTCCAGCAGAAACTACGCAATTTCTAAAGGACGGTTTCTCTATTTACCAACTCTCTCCTTTAGCTAATTTTCAGCTAGTGTTGATTGTGGGAGATCTGTTAAAACCTCTAAACTCATTTATTTTCGCTGAAACTTTGCTTGAGGTCTGACACAGCCTAAAATAAGGGAACCCAACCCTGTTCTACGTTATTTTCACACTGGCTTGCTTATACAATGTCCTCCTTGAGCCTATTGCAGATTTTCCTGAGAGTGGAATTTAGCGCTTCTTCCTTGGTTGGTTTTTACTTCTCTTTTTGATCCATTGTTTAGATCTATAGATCTAAGGTTCCTAAGAGCAGAAAACTCTAAGATGAGTGTGTCATTCCCACACTTGCTGTGTTCCACCATTCTTCTATAGACAGAGTCGGGAATGGGCCAGGAAGCCTCTGGATTTCACCCTTCCTTGTGAAGGTGATGCATCTAGTAAATGCCCTGCCAGTCTATCTCTGGTTTAGATCTATTGGTGTAATTCCATATTGCCGTGATTCCATAGTGGAATATCTTAAGATATTCCCTACTGAGCCTATATTTTCCCATTTGGAACATTGCATAATTGTATGCAAGGAAATAATTATTGTGTTAAACTTTTCAAAATGAATAGAAGATAAAAATATATCCTTGTATGCATTATTGGATTAGATTCTTAGAGAGGAAAAAGAGTAATCACATGCTTTATTATGTAAGATTATTTAGAGAAACATATATGCTTGCATGCATGGGAAAATATATTTTTGAGTATTAGATTTCTAGAGAAAAGGAAGATGCAATCACATAATATTTATTGTGTTAGCCTTCTTTTGGGAAAAATAATATGTATTTTTCCAACCTAAAGGGATTAGCTATGGTATTAGCTTTATCTTGGGAGAATATTATGCATAGTTATTGCTTATATCTTTTGGATGAGAGGGAAATGTCACTTTGCATGCATGAAATGATAAGTGGTATGCGTTTGACCCTTGGAAAAGAAATGTGTTTATTTTTCCATGAAATATTTCTTTGGTTTCTTTTGGAAAGAAATATATGTTTTACATGCAGGAAGAACATGATATGTTATTGCATGCACAAAACTATAACTTGTATGTTAACTTTGTTTGAAATAGAGTTGGCATTGTTATACATAGTAACCATTATGAATAGATCTTGGGTGGAAAATATGTTTTGGAAAAGAACATGTATTCACATGCGTAAGTATAACATCTATTGCATTAATCCATATTGAAAAGAAAACATACGAGTAGGCAAAAAGAGAAATTGCTTGTTGGGATAGTTATCTTGAAAATATTGTTATGCATTTGCATGCACAGTATTATTATATAGTATGTTAGCTTTCTTTTGGAAATAATATGAAAGTGCATGTAAGTTTTTTTTAGTGTGGAAAGATGCTTGATAGTGATTTATTTGTTACTAATGCATGTGAAATGATGTTAAATAAGGAAACTAATGTCAATGTGGTTATGTTTTATAAAAGCATACAAATATTTGTTGAAGTGTCACAAATAGAGATTGATTATTGGTTTATTAATATTTTATCTAATCATGATATCAAGTGTGCTGATGACAGCAATGGCAGGAAAGAATGATGACTTGAGAAAAGGAAATTTCAAGTTTAACATTGTGGAAGATAAAGAGTTGTTAGTCCATGCAGGTTTAGTAGTTCCAATTGCACAATGATCCCCTGAAGCAAACATTCTGAATACAAAGACAGAGATTGATGATTCGTGGGTAAATGGTATCATGATGATTGTATTAGCTTATAGCTATTTATGTTTTGTTTAAGATTATTTTTATATGTAAATTTTATTACAATGGTCAAGGGATGGACTCCCTTATAACCATTGAGTGAGGGGTGACAACCCTCACGAGCGTTTAATAATAAAATTAAATGTTTGCTGGTTTTCACCCTACGGGGTTTCCAGGGTATATCGGTGTCTAATGATGTGATTGTTCATTGTGTCATTTTAATGATGTTAATTTATTTCATGATGTGATGTTATATTATCAATTAGGTGATTTACTAATTGAGTTAAAATGATCATGGGATCGATGAATAGTTATAGCAGGAAAATTAACTTAATATGCTACCACAAGGAAAATTAAGGGCTGTGTAACTCACTATTATTTTTACTAAATATTTCTCTATGTGATGATGATGGTTATTCAAATGGTTAATGCATAAATATAAAAAGTAATTTATAAAGTTACACATTTGTAAATGTTGAAAAAATTTCCTAACTCTAAGTATTTTTCTGCGAGGTTATCGGGGTATGTTACAAATGGTATCAAAGCAAAAGGTTGCAACACTGGCGCCTTTTGGGAATCGTTATGCAAAAAGGAAGTAGAGGTATGATGCTAGTGGGCATCATCTCAGGTATGATTTTAATTAAACTTGTAGTATACTACAATTAACATGAGATGCATGTTGCATGATTAATGACTGCATGAAAGGGTAGACAGTTATAATGTTTCTTTAAAAGTTGTGCTCATGAAATTTGAATATGGATGTGGATAAAATACAATAAAACTTCTATTGTACCTATGAACCATCTTGAGCACTCACTGTTTATATTGCAGATTAATTACCAACCTTTGCGTGCATAATATGAGAAAAATGATTATGGTGCATAAGAAAAAAGAATGGAAAAACATGGCTAAATTTATCATGCATTACCTATAAATAATGAATACACATATGGTTGGTGTGATAACTAAATAATATATAAGTTGGGTTTGACCCTGAAGAGGACAATGGAATGTTGAAAACAAAATATATATATATTTGAACGAAACTCTTTAGTTGTTAAAAATAAGCAACGAGTGAAATAGAACTCACATAGTGAACTTAAATTCAATGAAAAAATCATAGTAGAATAATTGGGGGTTCTCTTTCTTCATTTAGAGTTGTAGAGGAAAGTTTGCATTCCATGTGTTCGACAAAAAAGTGCTAATTGAGATCCACGGTTTTGTTATTCTAAATAATTTCATCCGTGGAAGTTTTGGATGTGATTAATCTTTAATATCAAGGGGTTTTCATACCTTGAGATCATGTAACCCCCATGGTGATTCCAAGAAAAAGTTATGTTTAGAAATGGATCCATAATTTGGTCAAATTTCCTGATTAGACGCAGTTGTAGGGATTGTTGGTTCTGTTATTAGCAGAAATTTTACCATTGATGATATTAATATGATTCATGATGTTCTAGAAATTCTAGTTTTACTATCTCTATGAGAGTATAAACATATTTATGGAAATTTATTTCATCTCTGCTAACTAGTCCCTCAATGGTAGTAGATTGTATGCTTGGCAACTATTTGGAAGAATGCCTTATCCACCATAGATTGCATGCTTGCAAATTGTTGTTAAAATTCCTCAATGGATGTAGATTGCATGCTTGAAAATTGTTTGATGGAATGTCGAATTGGTTGTAGATTGCATGCTTGCATACTATTTGAAAAAAATTCTACAGTGATTGTAGATTTCATGATTGCAAATTATTTTCACAAAATTCCTCAATGGTTATCGTTTATATGGTTGCAAGCTAATGGTAAGCGAAAAAAAAAGAAAAAGAAAAAAGAATCACATTTTGTGTCCTAGTGTTCAATGGGACTGTTAGTTCTCTACAATATTGATGGCTGCTAAGGTGAGACCATAAATAAAGTATCATGCTATGGTATGCAACATATGTTAATGTCTTTTTTCTAAGCTACATGATTATTATTATTATGTGGAAATTTTGAATGTATACCACCTATATTACATGCGATGAATTGTTGTCAATGTGCTTTGACAAATTTTGGACCCCATGTTGTGGGTCAAGTATAGATGCATGGTGTACATAAATGTTCCTTGCCTTAATGATAATATGCAATGGAAAATTATGTAAATTACAGTGGATTTGTAGACATTGACTATTTTTAGACATTGAATTTTTATTGGATTCAATGGCTATGGAAGCTATGATGGGATTGATGTAATGAGGTAATATTTTATTTTATTGTTGAGTTAATGAATACTTTAGTTGGGGTATTCAGGAAATAACTCTAGAGTTTTTGTAACACCACCAAGTTCTATGCTTTTCAAATTAGACATTTGAACATAAATCCAAAGGGGAGTGGACCCCAATAGATAATTATTGTGTGGATGTGGTTAATTATTTATTTATGAAAAATAAATAAAATATTGTGTATGCACTATGACCAAATGATAAATTGAGATCACATGCCTAATCCATGAGGTTATGGAAAAGGTAAAGACTTTCCCCAAAATCTTTCAAAAATCCTTGAAAGAAGTTATTTCTAATTTAGATTTTTGAGGAAAAATCTAAATTCCCCAATGATGAGAAAAGTAGTTGGGAAGAGGTAAAAAGCTAGAAAAGCTGGAAAAGCAGAAAGCAGCTTTAAAGTCCCTAAATAAGGGAAGCCTAGGCAAACAGGAATAAAAGCATCCTAAAATTCTGGACGCAGAATTGGAAACAGGCTTTGGGGAGAGCATAGCTTAAATAAGCTGCTCCAGAATAGATTGAGGTTAGTCTGTTCTTGGAGGATCTCAGCTCGGGGGTGAGTTCTGGAGATAGACGAACTCTAAGGTTGGGAGGACTGGTCATAGTATCGGTATGCATACATAAATTTGGAGATTTATCTATGAATTTTTATATAAAGTTTATATGAATCATTACGTTATGATTTCTTATGCAAAGTTTAGATTGACTATTTGTTCAGTACCTCATGCAATTGCAAATTAGAGCTATTACCTAAAAATCCAGTAGGTTAATAGCAAGGACAAATGGTTGGATTCCGGGGATAATTACCCTGTAGTAATAAAGTTAGAGATGATAGATTTCCTTAATGTCAAATCTAATAACAAATGTACAGGTGTAGCTTGCTGTCTTTTAAAATGAAAATGGAGTTGCTGTGTGTATAAACTGAATTTTTTAACAAAACGGTAAACAGGAACAACAAGTACAGTCCAAGGGAAGAGTTGTAATATGCACCAGAATTACAAGTATGTTGAATAATCTTAACAATAACATAAGAGAATAGCCCTATTGTTATATGTGGTAAAAGTATGGGTAAAGGAAGATTGTAAACATATTTAAAATACTGGGAAAAGAGCGTCTATCCACTTTCAATATAAACTGCTGTAAAAGTAGTTGAAGCAAAGAAGGTTAACTGAAATAACTCATGTTAGATAAAATAATGATTTATTGAACTTTAAATTCCTGACATATTAGAGGAACATGGGTAGAGATTAATGACATGAGTTTGAATTTGAATGAAATTACTGTGGGAGAGAAAGACAGTAATTTGCAAAGGAAATGGTTGGAGATAAATACCATGAGTTTGAATTAGATTGAAATTATTGTGGGAGAGAAAGACAGTAATTTTCAAAAACACTAGTGGGAGAGAAAGACTAGTGTAACTCCTAAATAAAATGCAATGTGCACTTGATAGAGTTTTCTTATCATTTTGATGATTAAAGGGCTAAGTGCTCCCCGAGTTTTTATGAAAGTATTAGGATTTAGGTATTATTTTACATTTCCTAAATAATTGGAAATGAAAATTAAAGGTTAATGTTCCAACAAGAGAAGAACATCGAGGACGATGTTCTCTTTAAGGGGGGGAGTTTGTAATATCCCTCGCGTAAGCCACCGTAAAAAACTCTCATAAAATGAGGGTTATCAAATAATTAAATATTATTAATTATTATATTGATATACATGACAAATATTCTTGTAATTCTTAATTATAAGAATATTGGAAGAATTATTTCTTAATTATTTTATTTAGAATAATTTAAATTCTTCTATGGAAATAAATTATATTTCCAAGTTGGTATATTTTATGAGTTTTTGAAATAATGCGTAATAGATTTGGAAAAAGTATGGATAAGTGATATTTTTCTCATAAGGAAAAAGAAAATCTACCTTTAAAAATAAAAGCATGAGGGATTTATGGAATGCTTTTCTGATTTAGTAAAAAACAGATTTATGGAGGCTTTATGGATTGCTTTTGTGATTTAGAAAAGCTGGAATGCTTTTATGATTTAGAAAATATGGAATTTTTTTATGATTTAGAAAAAGATGGAATACTTTTAGGATTTAGAAAAGCTTGAATGCTTTTATGAATTAGAAAAGATGGAATTCTTTTATGATTTAGAAAAAAGTTGGAATACTTTTATGATTTATAAAATCTATTCCATTTTAATTAATTGTATTTTTTTTATTATAATCCCATGAGAGAAATAGAAGAGGGAATTGGGAGAATACATGGAGAATGGAGCCAAGGAAGAGGAAGAGAGTATTTCAAGCATGCATCAAGAGATGAGTAACCATATTCTTTGAAAATATCTTTGTTTTCATATGGACCCTGATTATATAATGATTGAATTTATTTGCAATAAAAATTTCAGTGTATTAAAAGCTAGATCTACACTTATTTATGCATTATTTTGATAAAACCCTAGGGGGATCTTGTTTAGAAGGTTGAGTAGTTCCAGATCTGGTATGGATCTGATGTTTCAGCCATATATCAGTTGTAGATCTGAATATTAACCTACATCAGCTGAAGCTCCTCATATAAAATGTTGCCAAATCTTTCTGCAACTTTTCCAATTGTTTCTGCTATTATTTTTGAAGGATTCTTGCTCTTGCTTCAAGTAAATCCAATACTTCTACAAAGGAACTTGATTATAGATCTTATTTCTTGATGCCATACTATAACATGAGTCTAATGGCTGATTTCTAGTGTCTTCCAGCAGAAACTGCGCAATTTCTAAAGGACGGTTTCTCTATTTACCAACTCTCTCCTTTTATCTGATTTTCAGCTAGTGTTGATTGTGGGAGATCTGTTAAAACCTCTAAACTCATTTATTTTTTCCGAAACTTTTCTTGAGGTCTGACACAGTCTAAAATAAGGGAACCCAGCCCTGTTCTACATTATTTTGACACTGGCTTGCTTATACAATGTCCTCCTTGAGCCTATTGCAGATTTTCCTGAGAGTGGAATTTAGTGCTTCTTCCTTGGTTGGTTTTTACTTCTCTTTTGGATCTATTGTTTAGATCTATAGATCTAAGGCTCCTAAGAGTAGAAAACTCTAAGATGAGTGTGTCATTCCCACACTTTCTGTGTTCCACCATTCTTCTATAGACAGAGTCTGGAATGGGCCAGGAAGCCTCTGGATTTCACCCTTCTTTGTGAAGGTGATGCATCTAGTAAATGCCCTGCCAGTCTATCTCTGGTTTAGATCTATTGGTGTAATTCCATATTGCTGTGATTCCATAGTGGAATATCTTAAGATATTCCCTACTGAGCCTATATTTTCCCATTTGGAACATTGCACAATTGTATGCAAGGAAATAATTATTGTGTTAAAACTCTTCAAAATGAATAGAAGATAAAAATATATCCTTGTATGCATTATTGGATTAGATTCTTAGAGAGGAAATAGAGTAATCACATGCTTTATTATGTAATATTATTTAGAGAAACATATATGCTTGCATGCATGGGAAAAATATATTTTTGAGTATTAGATTTCTAGAGAAAAGGAAGATGCAAGCACATAATATTTATTGTGTTAGCCTTCTTTTGGGAAAAATAATATGTATTTGTCCAACCTAAAGGGATTAGCTATGGTATTAGCTTTATCTTGGGAGAATATTATGCATAGTTATGGGTTATATCTTTTGGATGAGAGGGAAATGTCACTTTGCATGCATGAAATGATAAGTGGTATGTGTTTGACCCTTGGAAAAGAAATGTGTTTATTTTTCCATGAAATATTTCTTTGGTTTCTTTTGGAAAGAAATATATGTTTTACATGCGGGAAGAACAAGATATGTTATTGCATGCACAAAACTATAACTTTGTTTGAAATAGAGTTGGCATTGTTATACATAGTAACCATTATGAATAGATCTGGGGTGGAAAATATGTTTTTGGAAAAGAACATGTATTCACATGCGTAAGTATAACATCTATTGCATTAATCCATATTGAAAAGAAAACATACGAGTAGGCAAAAAGAGAAATTTCTTGTTGGGATAGTTATCTTGAAAATATTGTTATGCATTTGCATGCACAGTATTATTATATAGTATGTTAGCTTTCTTTTGGAAATAATATGAAAGTGCATGTAAGTTTTTCTTAGTGTGGAAAGATGCTTGATAGTGATTTATTTGTTACTAATGCATGTGAAATGATGTTAAATAAGGAAACTAATGTCAATGTGTTTATGTTTTATAAATGCATACAAATATTTGTTGAAGTGTCACAAATAGAGATTGATTATTGGTTTATTAATATTTTATCTAATCATGATATCAAGTGTGCTGACGACATAAATGGCAGGAAAGAATGATGACTTGAGAAAAGGAAATTTCAAGTTTAACATTGTGGAAGATAAAGAGTTGTTAGTCCATGCAGGTTTAGTAGTTCCAATTGCACAATGATCCCCTGAAGGAAACAGTCTGAATACAAAGACAGAGATTGATGATTCGTGGGTAAATGGTATCATGATGATTTAAATAACTTATAGCTAGTTATGTTTTGTTTAAGATTATTTTTATATGTAAATTTTATTACAATGGTCAAGGGATGGACTCCCTTATAACCATTGAGTGAGGGGTGACAACCCTCACGAGCGTTTAATAATAAAATTAAACGTTTGCTGGTTTTCACCCTACGGGGTTTCCAGGGTATATCGGTGTCTAATGATGTGATTGTTCATTGTGTCGTTTTGATTATGTTCATTTATTTCATGATATGACATTGATATTATCAATTAGGTGATCTACTAATTGAATTAAAATGATCATGGGATCGATGAATAGTTATAGTAGGAAAATTAAGTTAATATGCTACCACAAGGAAAATTAAGGGCTGTGTAACTCACTATTATTTTTACTAAATATTTCTATATGTGATGATGATGGTTATTCCAATGGTTAATGCATAAATATAAAAAGTAATTTATAAAGTTACACATTCATAAATGTCAAAAAAATTTCCTAACTCTAAGTATTTTTCTGCGAGGTTATCGGGGTATGTTACAAGTGCACCTCCTAATGACTTTGTTTGCATCGGTCCACATAGGTTGGCGTACACTAATTCAATTATATCTCTCTTTTTCTTTTCTACTCGAACATGGAATTCTTCTCTATGCATCTTTCCTAAAACACAAGCATCATAATCATTATGCACTTGTTTTAATGTAGGAAGACCTCCTACCATTTCATTTTTATGAACTAACAACAAATCATTGAAGTTGATGTGACCAAGTCTCTGGTGCCATAGCTCTTATGTAATCAAACTCGATGTCTTCAAAGATCGATCTGGTGTTGTCCTCACATTCAATTTGTACATAACTCCTGTTCGAATTCCTGAAGCAATATTCTTCATGCCATCTAACAAATCTTTAATATAACAATTACATTTAAAGAATTCTACCTTGAGATTCTTATATGTAATCATGGATACAAAAACCAGACTCTCTGAACTGCGGGTACATACATTACATTTTGAACATGCCTGATATTACCATAAGGCAAAATAACGAGAATGTTCCCATACCCTTTGATCTGATAACCTCTATCATCACCAAGGTAGATTTGTGCTCTGTTGTTGCTTTCTTTAAAATCTTTGAACCATTGTATATTCCATGTCATATGTGTGGATGCTCATAAATCCACATCCCAGATGTTTTCTTTGACGTTTTCATCAAAGTCCTCCATGAACAATATGAAGTCTTGAACATGATCATCGTCTGTGAAATGACCTGCATGTCTTTTATGTCTCTAATGTTCTTCATGAAATTTATTTTTCGTGCACTCCTTAGCCATATGACCATTTTTTCTGCAATAAAAACATTTTACTATAGATTTGTTTCTATTCGGATACATACCTTGAGCTTGATTCAGTATTTTCTGTGGATTTTCTCCATTTTGTTCTGATGGATTTCCTTTTGCTTTTAAAAATTTCTTCTTTTCCATTAACACAATATCTACACTCTAGGGTTTTAGAGTCAATATTTTTTCTTCTTCTTGCATTATTATTCTTGTTAGTTCTTCAAAATTTGATATTTTCTCTCTTGTACTTATCCCAGTGATGAACATTTGGTAATCATCACTCATACCATTCATCGTAATCATGACCAAATCTGAATCTACAACTATCTCACTGATATCTACCAATTTGTTCTTCAGATCTTTGATCCGCGATATGAAAGAAGAAATTATTTCATTCTCCTCCATATTTATGGATAGAATCTTTCTCTTCAATAATATAAGACAATTTGTATTCCTGATCTCATACAAATCCTTCAATACCGTTGGAATTTCTCTTGCTAATTTTTATTCTCTAATATGTGGTATGATGAAGTATTTCACTGACGTCTTCAGCAATGTCTTGGCTTTGTCCTCTCTCTTATCCCATTCTTGAGTTGTTGTGGGTGAATCGACTCCTTCTGCTGGCTTCGTCTCATCCCCATTTCCAATTTTCCAAGCACTCTACACTTCTAACACATTATTCATCTTAAATTTACAATTAGAGTAATTGGAACCATCAAGCTTATTCCTATCATTCAAGTATGCTTTGATTATTTGATTATTCATCTTGACAATTCAAAAAAAAACAACCTCGAGTATTGACAGGAGAGAAAAAAAATGATGGAGATACCTGATATCCTTATAGAAAGAAATATCGCAATACAGATCTACCTGATCTATGTTCAATCAAGCAGGTTTTTTGCACGTTGTGCGATAGGATATTGACTCGTTTGCACCAGCCAGACCTACTTCAGATCTCTTCCTCCCTCAACAAACTTTCACCGGATCTCTTCATCAACTACCTTTCACCGAATTTCTTCCATCATCAGTGGTCAAATACTAGAACAGATCTATTTTAGATCTCCTCAACGCACTAAATAACCCAATTTCTGAGACAATCACGCCCGAAATAAAACCCAGTAAGACTTTCGTTTCTTGGCCACTCTGTTTTGCTCAAATCCGTGCTATTAGCGTGACTGTTACTACAGGTACCATGACGATCGACGCAAATGTTCCTCAATAACCAATGTTGATCATATCAATTACATGGAAAACAAAATTCACTTAGTCATCAGGGGCTTCTCCTTTTCCACCTAGATATTCGTAGGGATCACAAAGCTCCACCTGTGATTTGACCCTGGAGCTCTAATACCATGATAAAATATGGTGTTCGAATTAATAAATAAAAAACTCACTGGTCAGTTCTACGAAAGAGAGTCTGAACCTGGAGAGTTTGGCTCTGCAAAACAATCTACATTCTCAATACAACTCAACCATTATATAGCATACATAGATGTAGGGAAGTTAGAACCATACCCTAAGAAATGAAACTAATTCCTATCCTAAGGTGTCGTTAACTAACTCTCACTAATTAAGGATTTTCCATTATCTTTCAACAAGTTATTATTAGTATAATGGATATTTATACATAAATGTGCATTCAATATTGGGCAGATTAAACAATACAAATTGAAACAAATCTAAAGAGACAAATAGTTGGGAAGATTCACCAGTACATAAATGTTTATAGAGGGTGAGTTATTATTAGTCTCAAAATAGAACCAATTATATTCATAACAGAACAATGTCTGCCACTGAATGTTGGGTAGATCCACGAGTACAAGTTGAAGCAAATGCAAAGAGACAAATAACTACCCCATATAATTCCACAACTTCATGTGGTGTTATCCATGTATTTCATGGAATGTATCAACAATAGAATGGTGAGGCAACTGGCCCTCATGAGAGGCCCACATGGCCCAAAGGTCATAAACTCCTAATTTAAATACTTGGTTCAAAATTATGATACAAATCACCTTGGTTGAGTACTTTCATAATATAATGTTATAATGTCTGCAAGGGTTACATGTGTTTAACGTTGGAGAAAAAGAAATGGAAAATTAATGTTGCACTGAGACATTAGCTTCGGGTTACACGTGTTTACCATGGGAGAAAAGGAGATGGAAAAATAATGTTGTGATGAGACATTAGCTCCTCTTCATTATCTAAATCTCAGAAATCTCAGTAGCCAAAATGAGAAGACTACATTAGCAATTTTAGTTTGGTCGCAAGAATGAATGGTGTTCTTCTCTACAAGCCTCAAGCTGGATTACAGTAAATCAAGGTGTCAGCAATAATGGTTCTTCTACAATATAAAGGAGCTACAACAAAACATAGTTGGAAACAATCCGCTTAAATTTGTTTTATTTTCTCATATTAATTTTATTCTTTAATATATATATATATATATATATATATATATATATATATATATATATATATATATATATATATATATAGATAGATATAGATATTTGTATTGCTGCTAATTGGCTATGGTTGACAAGTTAATAATACTTGAAATCAGGTAAAAATGTGAAGTTGGGTTACACTTTTCTGAGAATCAGGGGCATAAAACTTCTTTTCTCAACAATTCGGCCAAATTATTCGAGAGTTTGGCCGAACTTTCAAAATTAGTTCGGCCGAACTGATTATGTCATTTACATTGATAGAATACTAACAGCGTGGGAAAATAGATTTTTGGCCAAAGATGGGAAAACCGCGAACAAAAATTTGGCTGAACTTTTAAAATAGTTTGGCCGAACTTGTTTTTATAAATATATCCACCCACAAACCTTAACAGCTTTCGAGCGTATTACCATCTCGCGTCTATCTGTCTATCTCATGTCTGTCTATCCATCTCACGTTTTTCCATTTTGCGTGTGTTTGTGAGGTGTTACACTGTGACATGAGGTGTTGCTCTATTGTGCTGTGATGACGAGGTGAGGTATTGCTCTATTGCACCACGACGACGAGGTGTGGTGTTGCTCTATTTTTATTTTTAATTTTTTTTGTTTGATTTTAATTTTAATTTTTTTTGTTTGTAGGGAATTTGGTATGGATCCTCCACGATGTCTTCAGTGATCTACCGGCTCGTCTTCTTGTTGCGGCTTCATCCTCTTGTCGTCTGCGAATTTCCAAGTATTTTATCCTTCTCCTCTATCATTGAAATCGTATTTATAGTACATAGTAACATCCAATTCCTGATATTAGGTTGTCAATGTCAACATGTTAATGCTCTCCAGACACCTAATATTCAGTTGTCACTATCAGTATGTTAATTCTCTCCAAATGACTGATACTAGGTTATAACTGTCACTATGTTAACCCTCTCCAAATGCATGTTACTGTTAGGTTCTTTCAGGCCTCAGCCTCTTATAATTTTCAAAGGAAAGTGAAAAATGATGTTTTTTGTGTTTTTATGATGTTGAAAAATGAAAAATGATGGTGCTTTCAGGCCTCAACCTTCCCTTTCTCATGAACCTTTGATTTTTTTATGTTTTTATTCCAAACATTTTTCCGACAAAGGATTTGTTTCATCATCTTGGAAATGGATCCATAAAATTTCAAATTGATTCCATTTGTAAGAAGAATTTCTAGTACAGTTTAGGGATTCAAATATTCCAATTTGGTTTGGAACCTTCCCTAGGTGATTATAGGATCTATGGCCTACTCTGATCCTTATAATATATAAAGAACTTATAATATACACAAAACCTAGTGACTAAAATAGATATTAGTGAGGGTCTCGTGCATTGTGTAGTTTGAACTATCACATGCATGTCTGAGAGTCTGTGACATTCTAAAATTGAATCTATGTCAAAAAATTTCACACTATAATTCTTGACATATATAAGTTTTATGTTTCTGATCCAGGTGGATATTGGTGGTCACCCACCTATTCCACTTGGGGCCCCACCAGTATCTCTTTCAGTTTTTCAGTTTCGGCACAACTTACTATTTTTAGCAGATTTTCAGGTCCTGAACTTCCGAAGCCGTTTTGAGGCCCTAAACAACATTTTTTGGGAAAACTGAGAGCAACATGGTATGGGAGCAACTCACTCAATTTTTTTTTCCTCTGACAGATCTTTCTAATGAGGTATGATTCATTTCAAGCGGAGATCGTATGCCAAAGTTACATCCCCGGGAAGTTGAAACACTAATTTACCCAAACAGGGCCCATAGTTTTGGCGCCTCATCTCCTAGGGTTAGGGTTTTGGATGTTTAGGGTTTTCCATTGTTTCTAAACAATAAATAGGCCCTCAAGCCTCATTGTAACTCAGTTTAGAGGCCTGTAGCCACTACATCTCTTCTCAGAGATAGCTACCAGCGCCCTAGCTAGTTTATTTCCATTCTTTCTGTAAGCAAATTTCAATTCTTTGATATTAATGAAATGAAGTGATATTATTCTTTGTATTTATGGTTATATGTTTGTTCTATTGTTCTCCTGCATAAATCCAGATTAGTGGTATCAGAGCTGTCTTCCTTTTCTTGATCCATCTTTTCATGTCCCCAATGAGGTCAGGGTATAAGGAGTTAGGGCTCGATCTGGTGGAACCTTTGCAAGATCAACCTCGCAAACCCCGATGGACGCCCATAGGGGACGAAAATAAATATGAGGGAGCAGGAGATCCTATAAAAATATTTCTCGAGGAGGCCCTCAAAAAAAGAGGAACGCGATGATGGATAAATTTGCCCAGATCCTTCAATGACTGCCCACCGGCGGCGCATTTTCATCTAGCAGCCACTCTAGAGGTGTGACTCCTTTTAAGGTACAAGTAAAGTTTGACATTTCCATATTTGGGGGTCAAATAGATGTAGATGTCGTAGATATATGGTTGAATCTACTAGAAGAATATTTCTCAATTCATGACTTTTCCGACCGGGAGAAGATTATTTTTGCACTCCTCAAAGCTACCCCCCATGTCAAGGACTGGTGGGAAACCTATTGTGAGAACAAGGACCAGACAGAACCTTCTCTATTCTCCACTGTACCAACTTGGAATTCTTTATGAGACACCATCCAGGAATAGTACTATCCCGTGGGGAGCTATGAGGACAGTACATACAATGGACCACGCTGCGAAAACAAAGGGATCAAGATGTGCATGAGGTGACGAATTTATTCCATACCCTACCCACAAATTTGGGTATCAAATATTTAGAGAAACATCTGGTGCTAAAGTATCACAGTTGTCTGCATAGATAAATTCAGGAGGAAATGGAGTTCCTTGACATCTCCTCGCTTAGTATGGCATACCGGTATGCTGCCAAGATTGAGAAGAAATTCAAACAGAAGAAGCGAGACTTTGGATCTGCGAATAAAAAGCAAGGGAAAGGTGCTCCCAAACCACATAACAAAGTATAGAGCCAAGGCATGGTGGCTCAAGACAATCAGTCGAATCCACAAGCAAAGAAAAACACCGCAATACCAAAGAAGGACACGAGAAAGTGGTGTGAGTTCCATAAGAGCTCCACTCACAACACAAGTGAGTGTCAGGCCAAGCAGTCGCTAGTGGCTGAGATGAGGACTTCTGAGTCAGATGCATGCTCTGACTCTGAATCAAAACCTGACAAGGGAAATAAAAAAGGGAAACATGTTATTTATGTGGAGCCCAACGCCATTTTTTCCACTACGAAGATCCATAAGGAGGAACTAGAAGATCCAGAGGAGGAGGAACGTCTCTTCCACTCCTATACGCGGGTAAAGGGCTCCTCAGTACAGTTCATTGTCGACAATGGGAGCCAAAAGAACCTCATTTTAGTAGATTTCATGAAGCGATTGGCCTTGCCAACCACAACTCACCCACATCCATACACCATCGAGTGGCTTCACCAAGGACGAGATCTCTGCGTCAGCCAGGAGTGCCAGCTTCCGTATAGCTTCAAGCCCTTCACAGATGAAGTATTATGTGATGTTTCTCCTATTGATGTTTCTGATGTATTATTAGGACAACCATACTTGTGGAAGTGTCATGCTGTGTATGAGTCTCGGCCTCGCGTTGTTATTGTCACTTTCGGAAATAAGTTGTATAGGATACCATAGGTACCACCTCCTGCCGCTATCTCTTTGGTTACTGCAAAACAATGTAGTAAGCTCATTTCCAAAAAGGAAATTTGTTTTCCTGATGATCTGCCCCCAGGGAAAGAAGAAGACTATGGCCATGACCTCCACGTAGGGCTCCTCTACACGAAAACAACAAATTGACAAGGTTTTGGAGGAGTACGAGGACATCGTCACCTCAGCCATAGGGGTTCCTCTGCACTGTCATGTCAAGCACCCGATTGTTCTGACCCCATCTACGTCACTACCCAATGGACCGATCTATTGGCACTCTGTTCTAGAGAACAATGAAATCAATAGGTATATTCAGGAGCTACTGCAAAAAGGTCACATCCGACCAATTTCATCACCCTGTGGGAGCCCGATTGTGTTGGTACAAAAGAAGGATGGGATGTGGAGACTCTGTATTGACTATCGGGCACTGAACAAGATCACTATCTGGAATAGGTGCCCGATTGTGTTGGTACAAAATAAGGATGGGATGTGGAGACTCTGTATTGACTATCGGGCACTGAACAAGATCACTGTCTGGAATAGGTGCCCGATCCCACGAATTGATGACCTTCTGGACCAACTCAAAGGGGAAAAATATTTTAGCAAGATCGACTTGAAGTCTGGGTATCACCAGGTACCAATTGAACCCTCTGATGTGTGGAAGACTGCCTTCAAAGCCAAGGAAGGACTTTTTGAATCGCAGGTCATGCCTTTCAAGTTGGTAAATGTTCCTGCAATCTTCATGAGGTTGATGGATGAAATCTTGTGGCCATTCACCAACTCATTTGTAGTGGTGTACTTGGATGACATTCTAATCTTCAGCCAGTCTTGGGAAGAGCACCTCCACCACATTTGACAACTCCTCTGAACACTGCGGCAACACAAGTTGTGTGCCAATTTGGATAAGTGCACTTTTGGCATGACCTAGGTTCAATATCTGGGATACATTATTGATGAAATGGGGGTGCATGTGGATCCAACCAAGATACAAGTCATTCAGAATTGGCTAGCCCCAACCACTATAACATAGCTTTGCAGCTTTCTGGGTCTTGCTAATTTCTACCGTAGGTTCATGTTGGGGTTCTCTCATATCACTAGGCCCTTAAGTCAAGTCACCAAGGGAGGAGCGAGAGAAAATTTATTTTGGTCAGAATCTCAACAGAAGGCATTTACGGAATTGAAAAATTGCCTCTGTTCTGCCCCAGTTCTCACATTACCAGACTTGCAACCGCCATTTTAGATCAAGACAGATGCCTCTGACTATGCTATTGGGGCAGTTCTTACTCAACAGGGACATTCAATGGCATATCACAGTGAGAAATTGTATGACACAGTTCGCAAGTACCCCACTTATGACAAAGAAATGTATTCCATTGTGCAAGCTTGTCGACAATGGAAGCATTACATTTTGCGGAAGGAGACAATCATCCACACATACCACCAGCCCCTACAGTTCATACAGACACAAGGGAAGTTGCAGAATGATCGCCATCAGAAGTGGTCCACATATCTGCAACAGTTTCATTTGAACATCAAGTACAAGAAGGGTAGCACCAATAATGTTGCAGACTGTCTTAGCCGACCACCAATCGTGGCGCTCAACACGATTCTCAACTCTTGTGAGCTAGAGACTTTTGATTGGCTGCTTCTCTATGAGAGCAACCCAGAATTCAGCCACACATACAAGGCACTCTTGGGGGCTATGCAAGTTCCAAATTTTTACCTCCAAGATGCAATTTTATCTCACTTGGGACACCTTTATGTTCCTTCAAGCGAGTGCGCCAAGATGATATGGGAAGCACACTACAGTCGATTCGCTGGGCATTTTTGGGTTGAGAAAACAGTAGCAATACTATAGAAGTATTTCTATTGGCAAAACCTTCAAAAGGATGTCGGGAAGCACATTAGATCCTGCACTGCTTATGCCATTGCCAAACTGACCATCAAGAAGCAAGGCCTATATACTACGGTACCTACCCCTAGTCGACCTTGGGAATCCATCTCCATGGATTACATGTCGGGCCTGCCTTCTACTAAGCATGGAAATGACTGCGTTTTCTTGGTCGTCGACAGATTCTCGAAGATGGCCATTATGGCAGCCTGTAAGAAGAATATCACAGCAGAAGCCACTGCTAAACTCTTCCTTGAACGAGTGTGGGTGCACTTTGGGATCCCATAGTCTATCATATCAGATTGGGATAGCAGGTTCCTCAACACATTTTGGTCCAGCCTTTGCTCAATGCTAGACACCAAGCTCACCAAGTCCACAACTTTCCATCCCCAAAGAGATGGCCAGACAGAGGTCATCAACAAAATGATTGTACACATTCTATGCATGTACAATTCCAAGCATCCATGCACATGGGACGAGACCCTTCCCTATGTAAAAAACAGTTATAACTGGGCTCTCCACAGCTCAATCAGCCACAGCCCCTTTCAAGTGTGCTTGGGATTCCAGCGACTATGTCCCATTGATGTAGCCATACCATTTGCGGCTACTCAGGCCGATTCGGCTCATGTCCAGTAGGAAGTTGACAAAGAAAATAGCTTCATCGAGCACATTCAACACATCCGCCAATAGTTTCATGACATATTGGATATAGCTAATGTTAATTACAAGCAATGCCATGATCAACATCAGGTGCCACACAACTTCTAGGTGGGCGACAAAGTGTGGCTACATTTGCAGAAGGAGCGCCTCGCTGGACCCTACCGCAAGATTCGCCCACTCCGATACGGGTCGTACACCATCACCAAGGCTATAGGGAACAATTCCTTTGAGCTTATTATTCCACCATTCCTTGGTCTGCACCAAGTATTCAATGTGGACTTCCTTCGTCCTTACTTCCCACCTCTACTAGACACCTCTGACATTGCAAAACAACTCACACCAACAGAGTTAAACCCAGACTGCATAGAACGGGCCACCACAGATTGTATCATGGACATGCAAATCAAGAACACTCACCAACAAAAGATCCAACTATATTGGGTTGTCAAAGCTGGCCAACTCCTACACCAAGGAAAGTGGTTCACCAGGGAGCAAGTTCAGCAGAAGTTTCCTCGTCTCATGGAGGAACTTAATGCAATGGGGACCATTGCTTCCTAAGGGGGGAGGAATGATCAAGGTGGATATTGGTGGTCACCCGCCTATTCCACTTGGGGCCCCACCATTGTCTCTTTCAATTTTTCAGTTTCGACACAACTTACTATTTTGAACAGTTTTTCGGGTTCTGAACTTATGGAGCCATTTTGAGGCCCTAAATGACGTTTTTTGGGAAAAGCAAGAGAAACATGGGTCCATGGACCGATACATGGGTCCATGGACCAATTTTTCTCACTCAAAATTTGTATTCCTCGGATAGATATTTCTAACGAGGTATGATTCATGTCAATTAGAGATCGTATGCAAAAGTTACCTCCCCGAGAAGTTGAAACACCAATTTACTCAAACGAGGCCCACAGTTTTGCCGCATCATCTCCTAGGGTTATGGTTTTGGATGTTTAGGGCTTTCCATTGTTTCTAAATAATAAATAGGCCCTCAAGCCTCATTGTAACTCAGTTTAGAGGCCCGTAGCTGCCACATCTCTTCTCAGAGATAGCTACCAATGCCCTAGCTAGTTTATTTCTATTCTGTTTGTAAGCAAATTTCAGTTCTTTGATATTAATGAAATGAAGTGATTTTTCTGCTATATCTTTGTGTTTATAGTTATATGTTTATTTTGTTGTGTTCTTTCATAATTCCGGATTAGTTTCATTCTTTATTGAACTGTGTGATGTGTCACTTTGGCTTGGAGGGTTCACACCTTGCACCCCTTTGGAGGTTGCAGGCTTGTATAGCATGGATGTTGTGAGCCCTTATGATTTTTCTAGGATGTCTATTGTGGGCCCTAAGAATTGGTTCTGCATTTGAATTTGTTTTGCATTATGATTTTTGTTCATGCATTAGAATTAGGTGAGCTACATCCATTTCCCTCAAAATGGCTAACTAGTGTTGTCATTTCTTCCATTGAAAAACATACTTTTGCAAGAAGAGAAAAAATATCTTCCTATTAAATAAAAATTTAGAAATGCCTATTTAGATATCTATTTTCATTTATTCCACTAAATTTTTCCATGGCCAGTTCCACCTCCATATGGTTCCTTTTCATTACCTATTGAATACTTTCCCTTATAATATATACCTGTTCTCTCCTCCAGATACCATCAATTCACCTCCATATAAGTAGATTTTTCTTGAGTTAACCTATTTCAATTACAAAATACTAACAACCTGTTCATTGGAATTTATTATTATTATTATTATTTTTAATTTAGATTTTTTTTTTTAAATTTAGAAATACCTTCAATGTAGGTCAATATAGGGTCTCTACCTACAATTGATAATCCCAGATCTTCATTCCTTCAACCTTCAAGAACTCGCTCAAGATTTATCTCAAAATATCCTTCTAGAAAAAGGATAATATTTCTTATGCATGCACAATTATAGTAGTGTTAAAGGGAACGCTTTTTTATTTATTTGTATTTGAGGTATGTTGCACTGTTACCTATCATATCAGATAGTTTGGATTCTTGAACTTCCTTCATTATATCTATGGTTGCTCACCTTCGTTTAATATTGGGTAAAAGGTCATGGTCTTACCTTAATTTCTATTCTAATTCCCTTTCCTAACTTTTATTTTCCTTTTTACCTTGGACATAAACCCAATCATTAAATATGATAGTCATCCCTTCTAGGGAACTTCGTATGGGTTTCTTAGTGGTTTCAAACCCTTATGATGATGTGATGTTGTGTTTCAAACATGGGAGTAACTTTTGTTTGCATGTAATTCTCACGGGCCATGGTTTCTTTTGTGGGTTATAGATGGTTTAGTTCTACCTCCTAAGATAAAATTTCTATAAAACATGAAATATTCCTTGAACTCAAAATAGATCTATACTAAGGATTAATCTTTATATGTATTTCTACCATATAAATTATAACGATAATTAATCACATATGTGTTAAAGTAGAATATGAAATAAGTCGTTTTTACACTTGGCTTGGCTCTTAGGTACATAGATGGGTGGGTTTGGGAATGTGGTTCACATGAAAAGTAATAGGGAATGGATTTAGTGGAAACCTTTTATAAGGTCAGGACTCAAACAATGATAGAGAGAAAAAACCTTTTATATTCAATGTAAAACACATGCATTAACATAGAATTGTGATATTTTCCCTTCTTTCCAAATTAGTCCACACTTCTAGAAAAATCCCTTTTAATGAAGTAGATATATCCATAGTGATCCACTAATATTTTTTCACCAACAACTATTCCATTTTGGACTTATATATCTCACAACTATGCTCATTTAATTTATGCATCTATATCTTTAAACTACTCAACTATTTAATTACACCATAGAAATCATTTCGATATATCTCCCATTTTAATGGGGTCTATCACATTTCGAGAAAAAAACATTAGCCATAAAATTTTCCGATTGAAACCAAAAGTAATTTGGTACAAAACATAGGTTTTAACCTTATATAGTTAATTGTTTCAAATAAATTAGTAATAAAATGAAAAATATTCAATGTAAAACACATGCATTAACATATAATTGTGGTATTTTCCCTTCTTTCCAACTTAGTCCATCCTTCCATAAAAATCCCTTTTAATGAAGCAAATGTATCCATAGTGATCCGCTGATATTTTTTCACCAATAGCTATTCCATTTTGGACATATATATCACAAAACTATTCCCATTGAATTTATGCATCTATATCTTTAAAGTACTCAATTATTTTATTACACCGTAGGAATTATTTCGATATGTCTCCCATTTTAATGGGGTCTATCACATTTCGAGGAAAACACATTAGCCATAAAAGTTTCCCATTGAAACCAAAATTAATTTTGATACAGAACATAGGTTTTAACCTTATATAGTTAATTGTGTCAAGTATATTCTTAATAAAATGAAAATTATTCAATGTAAAACACATGCATTAACATATAATTGTGATATTTTCCTTCTTTCCAACTAAGTCCATCCTTCTAGAAAAATCCCTTTTAATGAAGAAGATATATCTATAGTGATCCAATGATATTGTTCACCAACAACTATTCCATTTCAGACTTATATATCTCAAAACTATGCTCATTGAATTTATGCATCTATATCTTTAAACTAATTAACTACTTTATTTCACCATAGGAATCATTTCGATATATCTCCCATTTTAATGGGGTCTATCACATTTCGATAAAAACACATTAGCCATAAAATTTTCCCATTGAAACTAAAAGTAATTTGATACAAAACATAGGTTTTAACCTTATATAGTTAATTGTTTCAAATAGATTCTCAAAAAAATGAAAAATATTCAGTGTGTGAGGGGATTTTCATCTCTATGAAAGCCTAAAGTTGGGTTCCTTTCCTCCCATTTTATTCCTACCAATATACTTATAAAAATATATAGTGCATGGGGGTAGTCACATAAAGAATATAACACATACCAAACATCGAATAATTCTCCTTAATGTGACCATCAATGTTGTAATGGTTAGAATTATTTCTACTACCCTTGCATGGATGTGTAGTGGCTATTTTATTCTTATCCTCCTATTTCTAGTTCTTATTCGCCTCCTTCAAATCTTCTTGGTGCTATTTTTTCCTCAAACCACATAAGTACCCTTTATTTTTGCTCATTCATTATCCTTAGCTTGGAAAGAATCACTTGTTTTTGTAGATGGTGATATAGACCCCACATATACTTAACGAGTACATTTGGGCCCTTGGGAAAGATATCCAATAATATGACCATATTTTTTAACTTAGTACACTCTTCTACACCCTTATGTCTACGTAAAGTAGTGTGAGTGATTCCACGGGTCCTCTACACACTTCATATGGTATAATTGGGTCAAGTAGTGTTAACTTCTACAAGTTATATAGGCAAAGTCTGTAAAGGGCCAGGTATCCTCTCGATCTCATCTTTTATGAAATGTGACATATCCAATAAATGCCCCTACATTCAATCTCTGGAATAGATCTAAATATAATTTCTTCATTTTAATATCCATAAACCACAACCAATTTAAGGCAAATCGTGTGCATGTGTCATTTCTCCCATAAAATCTTAAGGAAAACTTTAAAGAATGTGTCATTAGTTTTCTCCCATTAACTTTAAAGCATGTGTCATTTCCCAAGGCTTTCTCCCATTAATTCAAGGCAAACTTTGAGGCCTAAAAACTTAAAGTAGCTTAACTTCCATAGGATAGGATCCCCCAAATTCAAAAGGAGTAAAATATAAAATATTAAAAGTGGATTGTTTTATGATGTAATGGATCTCAATAATATAGATTGACATGGTTGTATTGAACTTCCATAGGATAGTATCCACCAAACTCAAGGTGAGTAAAATGTAAAATGTTGAATGTGGAGTGTTTTATGATTTAATGGATCTTAATAATCTAGATTGACATGGTTTTATTTTATTAATTGTTGAAAATGCAACAAGATGATGGAGCTTAGTGAAATGAAGTCGCCTTCACTAAGTGGGCCCGCAGGCTATTTTTGGCGCAAAGTCTATTTTTAGACTATGTCTATTTTTAGACATATGGAGCATGGTCTAGGAGTTGCAGTATGCTATTCTTGGATGATTGGTCGAGTTGGTAAAATAGATGGACCTCTATTTTTAGACATACAGGTCGAAGTCTATTTTTAGACTGCCTGTCTAAAAATAGGTCAGTCAAATATTATTAGCCCTTAATAATATTTGGACTCTAAACTTCGGTTATTTCGTTACGACACTTCGAGTTAGATCATTGATGTGGTATGCATTTTATTTCCCTGTATTACACTATTCACAGCCCAAATTATGAGTGAGCTCATGTGGTTGACTTGATTAGGACTTCGATGCGCTGAAGTTTGGTGGAGTTGTGTTCGGTTTAACTTAGTTGAACTGGTTGTGATTAGTTTAACTAGCTAATCAACTAGTAATGAGTGGAGTGAATTAAATATTATTTAATTCACTAATTATTAACTCATTATTCAACTCAAGAACACATCATTTCACTACAGTGCATGGACAGTTCAGTGGAGACCAGTGGAAGACGTAGATGAAAGGGTGAGTTTGCTATTAGTTGCGACAGCAGTTGTGCATGAGATTTACACAAGCATTGGAGGATATTGCCCATGAGGATTGCGCAGTTGGAGCCAATGAGATTCGAACTTGGATCTCTCATTAGACCAGCCTTGATTGCGCAATAGAGGCAGGCAATTAGTGGATGAGTTTTGAACCTGTGACTTGTTCAAAACCAAGCTAGTTTGTGTGTAACTTTTGGAGACAGTACTGAGTACTTGTGAGGAGTATTGTACTGAGATTGTTACATGTTTCTCTTCTGTTATAATATACAAATAGCTGGGGGTTTTCAGCTATAATTTTTCCCCATTACATATTGTGTTTATGTGTGCATGCGACTATTTCTATTTCCGCAAATTGATGATTGATTGTAGAAGAGATTATGTGTTGCATATGAATTAGAATTAGTATGTGATCAGGATAATCTCGGTGGATAAATCTTTATTATTCAGCAAATTTCTACATGGTATCAGAGGGAATTAATCATTGGGATCTATTGCAGTGATTACAATATTATTTCGGTAGACAAAGTCTGTAACGGGCCAGGTAGCCTCTGGATCCATCCTTTCTCTGAAAGGTGATATATCCAGTAAATGCCCTTACATTCGATCTCTGTGCTAGAAATAATTTTTTCTCATAGATCCAGAAGTAGTTGAGTTTTTTGAGTTTGGAATTCGAAATTTTGCAGCAGTTTGTTTTCTTGGTGCCGAAGTTGAAAATGTCTTTCAACGGTTTGCGACTCGAATATGCTCTTGAAGGCAGTTCGAATTATGTTGCATGGAAAGATCGCATGGAGGCAGTATTAGAAGATAATGGACTGAAGGAGTTCATAGATACGGATTTCCAAAAGCCCATTGATCCTGCTAAAGTCGAGGCTTGGCAAAAGAAGATGGCGAAATGTCGAAGGATTCTGTTGGAGGGCGTAAAGGATCACATTGTATCCAGCCTGCATGGAAAAGCTTCTCCATATTTGATGTGGAAAGTGTTGAAAGATCTATTCCAGAGTAAGAGCGACCAAAGGAAGCTGGCGCTCAAGGATAAGCTCAGAAACATTAAGATGGAGAAAGGCGACAGTATCGCTAAATACCTCACGAAGTTCACTCAATGTAGAGATGAGCTGGGAAGTGTGGGGGTGACTTTCGAAGATGAGGACATGGTAGACCTGGCTCTCCTTGGTCTTCCGAAGGCTTGGCATTCCTATCAGGACTCTGTCAATGGTCGGGAGAAGTTGCCGGGATGGGAGCAACTTTGGGCAGATCTCATGCAGGAGGAGATAAGGAGGACTACCAGGGACGGATCTTCATCAAAGGTATCTAATGAAGAAAATTAAGCTTTAGCTACCAAAGAAAAGAAGGGGAAGAGAAATAAGGCTTCTCAGTCTGGTGTGAAAGGCAAGAAGCAAGACATGTCCAAGGTGAAGTGTTTTCACTGTCACCAGCACGGACACTATGCCACAAATTGTCCGCAGAAGAAGAAAAATAAGAAGGCTGCTGGATCTGCAGCGGGAGAGGCATTGGCTTCTCAATTCGAACTGGATTTTTGACTGATTGCATCCTTGGTTTCAAGTGTGATGGGATCAGTATGGTTCTTGGACAGTGGTGCGTCATTTCACATGACCGGAGATCGAGATCTGTTTTCAGATCTGGAGGAAAAATATCTTGGAGTGCACATCGAGATTGGCGATGATGGTAGATATAGTGCGACTAGTATCGGTACCATTTCCTTTGAGAGGGAGTCTGGTAAACCCTTTGTATTGAAGGAAGTTTTGCATGTTCCAATATTGATGAAGAATCTGATCTCTGTGGCGATGGTGGAATACAAGGGGTATTATGTGGTCTTCAGCGAAGGAAAAGCTTTCCTGCGCAGTAAGACAACTGGAGAGACCTAGAAGATAGGGGTTCGAGTCAAGAACCTTTATCAGTTGCAAGTAGATGGCTGTGCAGCAATGGCATGCAAGGCGGGAGAAGTGGTGAGCCGGGATGATGAGGGCGAACTGTGGCACCGGAGATTGGGCCACCTTCACCATGGAGCTTTGAAGATCCTGCAGCAGATTTCTACTGGGCTTCCTAAGGGCACTCTTGCGTAGTCAGATCAGTGCAAGGGGTGTACCTTGGGGAAGTATGTGAAAGCCACCTTTCATGAGAAGGATAGTCACGCCACGAAGATCCTTAAGAGAGTTCACACAGACGTGTGTGGTCCTTTCTCTGTAGCTTCGACAGCAAAGCACAAGTACTATGTGATATTTGTTGATGATTTCTCTCGGAAGTGCTAGATCTTCTTCATGCAAAAGAAGAGCGAGACATTTTCTAAGTTCTGTGAATTCAAGGCGCTGGTTGAGAAGGAATCGGGGAAGCATGTGAAGGCTCTTAGGAGCGAAAATGGTGGTGAATTCATATCGGCTGAATTCAAGGACTTTTGCAGTGCAGAAGGGATTCGGAGAGAGCTCATCGCACCCCATAACCCACAGCAGAATGGGGTGGCTGAGCGGAATAACAGAACGATCATGGGTGCTGCACGGGCGATGTTGCATGATCAGGGCCTACCCCTTCACTTGTGGGCTGAGGCATGCAATATAGCAGTGTATGTGCAGAACCGTTGTCCTCACAAGGTTCTTGGCATGAGTACACCGGAGGAGGCGTTTTCTGGCAAGAGGACGGATATTTCTCATCTGAGAATTTTTGGCTCACCTGTCTACATGCATGTGATGAAGGATGCCAGAAAGAAGCTGGATCCAACCGTAGAGGTTGGAATATTTGTGGGGTACATTGATACACCTCACAACTATCGGATGAATTTTCCAGACAGTCGCAAGACTGTCGTGTGACGGGATATCAAATTTCAGGAGGAGAAAGCTATGCAGTGTTCGCTTGAGAGGGAGATACACTTGCATGCAGATGAGGAGCTATTAGTTCCTAAGTAGGAGCTTCCGGATGTGGATCAGCCATAAGAGGAATTTCAGGAGGTGGAAGAAATCACCCATGCAGCGCCAACCATCAGAGGGCGCAAGCGCACTACAGAAGCTGAGCGACTGGCTCGAGATGCAGAGAAGGTTGTAGGACCACCTACAGCACAGCGCAGATAGAGGCAGTCACCGGATCGGTACATTGGATACATAGCTCTTATGATTCAATGTGTCGTGACAGAGCCATCCTCTTTTGAGGAAGCTGTGGAGGAACCCGCATGGGTAGATGCCATGATCGAAGAATATGATTCGATCATCAGAAATAGTGCATGGGAGATTGTCCCAAGACCGGAGGGGAAATCAGTGGTGGGTTCGCGATGGATCTACAAAGTGAAGCAGGCGGCTGACGGGAGTGTGGAGAAGTACAAGGCGAGATTTGTCGCCCATGGCTTCTCACAGATTGAGGGGATTGATTATGAAGATACTTTTGCACCTGTCGCAAGGTACTCTTCCATACGGAAGATCCTAGCTCTCTCAGCACAGATGGGATGGCACATCGATTAGATGGATGTGAAGACTGCATTCCTCAACGGAGTCATTGAGGAGGAGGTGTACATAGAGCAGCCTGAAGGTTTTAATATCTTCAGCAGTGAGTCACATGTGTGCCGACTCAAGAGAGCACTGTACGGGTTGAAGCAAGCACCTCGTGCTTGGTACACGCGGATAGACAGTTATTTCACCGGACTTGGATTCTCCAAGAGTGAGGCGGATCCTAACCTGTACCAGATTGTGGTGGAGGGGAAGTTGCTGATCATTGTACTGTATGTAGATGATCTGATTTTGACGGGTGATGAGCTTTTGATACTTTCATGCAAGGAGGATCTTGCTAGAGAGTTTGAGATGAAGGACTTGGGCCTCCTTCATTATTTCCTGGGATTGGAAATTTGGCAGCGTAGTGATGGACTGTTTGTTTCTCAGGGTAAGTATGCCCAGGAGATACTGGAGAAGTTCAACATGCATGGCTACAAGCCTATTGATACTCCTCTTCCTGGTGGTTGGAGGAAGGAGGATGCTACTTCAGCGGAGGTAGTGGATGCCACTGTTTATCGATAGTTGGTGGGGTCGCTTATGTATCTGGTCAATACACGACCCGATATATGCTATGCAGTTAACCAGCCTTCGCAAGCTATGGTTAAGCCTACCAAGCTCTTTTGGAAGGCAGGCAAGCATGTATTGCGCTATATCAGAGGCACATCGGGATATGGTCTATGGTACAGACAGGAGGATGGAGCGAAGCTTTCTGGCTTCACTGATGCAGATTGGGCAGGGAGCCCAACGGACCGGAAGAGCACTTCTGGAGGAGTTTTCAGCATTAGGTCGACAGCAATTTCCTGGTACAACAGGAAGCAGAGATCCGTGGCACTCAATTCAGCAGAGGCCGAGTACATGGCAGCTAGCTTGGCTGCATGCGAGGCTATTTGGATGAGGAAGATCCTCGTTGGATTGTTCGAGTTGCATTTGGAGCCTACAGTGATCTACTGTGATAACCAGAGTTGCATTAAACTCTCGGCTAATCCAGTATTTCATGATAGGTCCAAACACATCGACATCAGGTACCATCATATAAGAGATTGTGTTCAGCGGAGAATCATGATGCTTTCATATGTTCCCACGGAGGATCAGGATGCCGACATCCTGACGAAGGCGCTCACCAGGAGCAAGTTCGAATTCCACAGAGGCGGGATAGGGGTTGCAGATAATCCATATCTTGTTGAGAGGGAGTGTTGAAAATGCAACAAGATGATGGAGCTTAGTGAAATGAAGTCGCCTTCACTAAGTGGGCCCGTAGGCTATTTTTGGCGCAAAGTCTATTTTTAGACTATGTCTATTTTTAGACATATGGAGCATGGTCTAGGAGTTGTGGTATGCTATTCTTGGATGATTGGTCGAGTTGGTAAAAATAGATGGACCTCTATTTTTAGACATACAGGTCGAAGTCTATTTTTAGACTGCCTGTCTAAAAATAGGTCAGTCAAATATTATTAACCCTTAATAATATTTGGACTCTAAACTTCAGTTTATTCTCTTACAGCACTTCAGTTGGAGCTACGGATGTGGCCCATGCATATGACAGAAGGAATTATGCTATTCCTTGGGGTTTGGTGAGCTCATGCATGGTTGACTTCAGTTAGGACTTCAGTGGCAGAAGTTTGGTGGAGTTGATGAGACAGTTGGTGGAGTTGTGTTCGGTTTAACTTAGTTGAGCTAGTTGTGATTAGTTTAACTAGCTAATCAACTAGTAATGAGTGGAGTGAATTAAATATTATTTAATTCACTAATTATTAGCTCATTATTCAACTCAAGAACACATCAGTTCACTACAGTGCATGGACAGTTCAGTGGAGACCAGTGGAAGAGGTAGATGAAAGGGTGAGTTTGCTATTAGTTGCGACAGCAGTTGTGCATGAGATTTAAACAATCATTGGAGGAGATTTCTCATGAGGATTGCGCAGTTGGATCCAGTGAGATTCGAACTTGGATCTCTCATTAGACCAGCCTTGATTGCGCAATAGAGGCATGCAATTAGTGGATGAGTTTTGAACCTGTGACTTGTTCAAAACCAAGCTAGTTTGTGTGTAACTTTTGGAGACAGTACTGAGTACTTGTGAGGAGTATTGTACTGATATTGTTACATGTTTCTCTTCTATTATAATATACAAATAGCTGGGGGTTTTCAGCTATAAGCATTCCCCATTACATATTGTGTTTATGTGCGCATGCGACTGTTTCTATTTCCGCAAATTGATGATTGATTGTAGAAGAGATTATGTGTTGCATATGAATTCGAATTAGTATGTGATCGGGATAATCTCGGTGGATAAATCTTTATTATTCAGCAAATTTCTACATTAATGTACATAAATTTACACCTTCCATGATGTTTTATTCTTTTAAAATGTTAAACATGGAGTGTTTTAGGATGTAATGAATATAAATAATCTAGATTGTGTTAAATATGATGTAATGGATATTAATAATCTAGATTGACATGGCTGTATTTTATTAATGTACCTAAATTTACACCCTCCATGTTGCTTTATTCTAGTAAAATGTTAAAAGTGGAGTGTATTAATGTACATAAATTAACACCTTCCATGTTGCTTTATTCTTTTAAAATGTTAAAAGTGGAGTGTTTTATGATGTAATGGATATAAATAATCTAGATTGACATGGATATAGTGATATGATGATAGTGTAGGTTGATGTTAAAGTTGTAAAATTCTTTTACATATCAAGGATGAATGACAGTACAAGCCAAAAATGACATTATTATAAATTATTAAACAATTTGATAAGTGCTAAATCATACTTCTTATTAAGGACATAACTAATTTATCATAACAAAACTCTGACATATAAGCATAGTATTCAATTCCATTGTTTTGTAGGTAAAGTACTATCTTCATATTAAATCATTTTATAAGGTTACTCTAAAACTAAAGGCTTTCTCCCATTAATTAAAGGCAAACTTTAAAGCCTAAAAACTGAACCTAAAGTGGCTAAAATTCCATAGGATTTTATTCTATCTATTGAGTGTTTACTTCTACAAGGTTCTAAAGGAAGAATCTGTAAAGGGCCAGGTAGTGTTAACTTCCATAAGTTCTAAAGGCAGAGTTTGTAAATGGCCAGGTAGCCTCTGGATCTCATCTTTTCTGAAAGGTGACATATCCAGTAAATGCCCCTACAGTCAATCTATGGAACAGATATAAATAGAAGTTCTTCATTTTAATATCCATAAACCACAACCACTTCAAGACAAACTATGTACATGTGTCATTTCTCCCATACATGTGTCATTTCTCCCATAGATTCTTAGGCAAAGTTATAAAAGCATGTGTCATGTTGGATTTCTCCCATTAAATTTAAAGCATGTTTTTAGTAAGTGCATAAAAGAATTTTGCAAACCATTTAAATGTCATTTCTCCCATAAACTAAAGGCTTTCTCTCATTAATTCAAGGAAAACCTTAAGGCATAAAAATTGAACCTAAAGTGGTTGAACTCTTATAGGATTTTGACCTTCCATAGGATTTTAGTCTGTCTGTTGAGTGTTAACTTCTACAAGTTCTAAAGGTAGAGTTTGTAAAGGGCCAGGTAGCCTCTAGATCTCATATTTTCTCAAAGGTGACATATCCAGTAAATGCCCCTATAGTCAATATCTGGAACAGAAATATAATTTCTTCATTTTAATATCCATAAACCACTACCACTCTAAGGAAAACCTTGTACATGTGTCATTTCTTCCTTGGGTGAAATCGCGAAGTTGGGAAACACTTTTTGGCGGACAGCTAGAATTTGGGAGAAATTTTTAATTTCTTGTCCGAGAAAATAGTCAACTCTATTTCTCGACCGAGAGTTTTATTGGGTTTAACCGGAGTTAAAAATATCTTGGACGAGAGTTATGCATTTTCTCGTCCGAGAGTTTTATTGACGGAAACTCTCGAGAAGACTTTCGGACAAGAGTTAAAAAAGCTCTCGGATGAGAGTTTTAAAAACTCTCGGATGAGAGTTTTATTCCTATAATAAAACACAAAAATTATTAGGTTTTTAGAATTGGTACGTTATATAATTTAAATAGTACTTTATTAAAATTAAAAAATGATAAAAAAATAAAAAAATTATAATTTTATTTTAAATTATTTTATTATTATTAATGATAAAAAATACATGAAGATTTAATTAAATAAAATTTGTTACAATATTTTGTAATATCAATGTTATATAAAAAACTAAAAATATTTTTATATAAAACTAATTGATATATTAATATAAATAAAATAAAATTCTAAAACATAAATCAAAATAAAAACAACTATATATAATTTATATAATATTTTTTTGAAATTAATGAATAAATTTAAATTTAAAAAACAATTGACTAAATGCAATGAGGTGATAAAGGAGACAATGCATAGCACCTTAATATCGTTATAAATTCTTGGAAATCTCGAGAAATTTTTGAAGTGAGATGAGCTTCTTGGAATGGGTCACTTTATCTTCCACTTCAGTTTCACACAATTAACTTGAAAGAAAGTCTATTTTCCTAGGTATGGATGTAAGGGAATGAACAATATTATTTGAACATTGAGTGAGATGCCCTTCTTGGAATGGGTCCTCCTATATTCCACTTTAGTTTCATAAGATTAAATTGAAATGAAGTTTATTTTCCTAGGTATGGATGTAAGGGGATAAAGAATATTATCCGAAAAGGAAATGAATGTTAAGTGTGACATTCCAAGCAGAAGTGTATGGGATTGGAGAATTATGTTATTGCAGAAAACTAACCCTTGACCCATAACCCTTCACCCCTTAAACCCTAATTCCTAACCCCTAAACCCTTAACCCCCTAAACCTTAAACCTCTAAACCCTTAACCCCTAACCCATTTACCCCCACTAAACCTCTAAATCCCTAACCCATTGAACCCCTAAACCCCTAACCCCTACCGCTAACATGTTAACCCCTAACCCATTTAAGCACCTAAACCCCAAAACCCATAACTCCTAACCCCTAAAATACTTAACTGCTAAATCCTTTGACCCACTAAACCTCTAAATCAATCCTAACCCATTTAACCCCCTAAACCTCAAAACCCCTAACCCCTTAAACCCTAATTCCCAACCCATCTTGACCCCTTAAACCCTATTTCCTAACCCCTAAACCCTTAACCCCTAACCCCTTAAACCATAATTCCCAACCCCTAACCAATTCAACACCCTAAACCCCTAAAAACCTAACCCATTTAAGTGTTTATTCCATTTAACCCCCAAAACCCTAACCCCTAACCCCTAAAATCCTTCACTGCTAAAACCCCTAAACCTCTAAACCTATAACCCATTTAACACACTAAACCCTAAACCTCTAAACCCTTAACCCCTAACCAATTCAACACCCTAAACCCCTAAAAAACTAACCCATTTAACCCCATTAACCCCTAACTTCTAACCCCTAAAATACTTAACTGCTAAATCCCCTAACCCCCTAAACCTCTAAACCAATCCTAACCCATTTAACCCCCTAAACCTCAAAACCCCTAACCCCTTAAACCCTAATTCCCAACCCATAACCCTTGACACCTTAAACCCTATTTCCTAGCCCCTAACCACTTAAACCCTAATTCCCAACCCCTAACCAATTCAACACCCTAAACCCCTAAAAACCCAACCCATTTAAGTGTTTATTCCATTTAACCCCCAAAACCCTAACCCCTAACCCCTAAAATCCTTCACTGCTAAATCCCCTAAACCTCTAAACCTATAACCCATTTAACCCCCTAAACCCTAAACCTCTAAAC